>PVIU01003658.1:0-140716 GCA_004026605.1 Ondatra zibethicus
ACTGTTGGCAGCATGCAGAGGGACAGCGGGGTTGAGTTAGAGGGTTGCATGCTTGCACTCCTACTGTTGGCAGCATGCAGAGGGACAGCGGGGTTGAGTTAGAGGGTTGCATGCTTGCACTCCTACTGTTGGCAGCATGCAGAGGGACAGCGGGGTTGAGTTAGAGGGTTGCATGCTTGCACTCCTACTGTTGGCAGCAGCAGAGGGACAGCGGGGTTGAGTTAGAGGGTTGCATGCTTGCACTCCTACTGTTGGCAGCATGCACACCTAGGGAAGCAAAGACCTAAAGAACCCAGAAGCCATGCAGTGGGCACTGTTTTTCTAAGAAAAAGAAACTTTTGAGCTGAAGAGCCCATAGGATGGGACCTGAAGGCTTGAATCCTTCCTTGGGACTCAGAGGAGCTGGGCTGCATGCCACTTGGGACCAACTATGGAGCCTGGGTACCACATGCAGTAGCTGTATTGGGGGTGGGGAAATGCGGAGCATGGGGGTGGGGGACAGAGACGTAATGAAGAGGCTACCCCTAGGGACAGTGGTAACTAGGAGAATGCTGGCCCTTGGTTGCTGCACTTCCTCTACCTACCCTACACACCACACACACACACACACACACACACACACACACACACACACACACAAATTCGTGAGAAACTGGCTTCTTCTTCCTAGCCCCTGACTGTCTTGGTCTGTGCCAGGGCTGTTAGAACAAATGACAGCAGACTTTGTGGCTTAAACAACACTCAGTTATTTCTCTTAGTGTTGGTGTCTGAGCAATCCCAAATCAAGGTGTCCACAGATTGGGTGTCTGGTAGGGAATGATCTGCTTCTGTTACCTGCTTGCTGGTTTTTAGTTGGACCCCCCCACCCCCCACACTGTCTGCCCAGTCCAGGGACTGCATGTAGGTAGGGAGGACCTCACGCAAGCAAGGCAAGTGTTCTACTGGGATGCTACATCCCTGGCTCTATTCTCGCTTTTGAAACAGGGTAACCAAATTACCCAGGATTTGGTTGAATTTGCTCTGCAGCCCAGACAGACCTCAGGCCTACAGGCCTCCTTCTTCAGAGTAACTGGGGTCACAAGGCCTGGCTCCACCTTCTCCACCACAGAAAAAGGGAGACAGGCATGTCTCTTTTTATCCCACCAAGAAGGACTCCATCCTCATTGCCAAACACCCCTCCTCTGAACATGAACACATTGGGGATTGGGTTTGAACATGTGGATTTGGGAGTCTGTACCACTGCCCAGTGCCCCCAGGAGCAGAACAGCACCATCTCTCGCCAGAAGCCCTAGCTGGGGAATCACTCCCTCAATCAAGAAGGAAAACCTGGAGAAGCCCTGTTCTGCACACCCCCCACCCAAGACACTCAGCCTGTTGTGCAAATATGGTGTGGAATGCAGGTGGCAGTTGCAGGTTTTTTTAACTCGAGCCAAGCGGGCCCCCTGTGTTTGCAAACTTAAAGGGACATGGATAACCTGGGGAATCAGTTAGAGGAGAAAGCACTGTGTTAAAGGAGGACACTTCTGTTGCTGTGATACACACCACGACCAAAAGTGGCTTGGTAAAGGATTTGTTTGACTTACAGGTTATAGTCTATCGCTGGGGAAAGCCCAAGGCAGGAACGCAAGGCAGGAACCTGGAGTCAGGAACTAAAGCAGAGACTGTGGAGGAAGGCTGCTTCCTGGCTTGCACCTCCTGGCTTGCTCGGTTTGCTTTCTTCTATACCACAGGACCACCTGCCTAGGAGCGGCCCCACCACACTCTGTACTGGGCCTGCCCAAATCAATCATTAATCAAAAAAATACCCCACAGACATGATTATGGGCAATCTGATGGAGGCATTTTCTCAGCTAAGGTTCCTCTTCCAACATAACTTGTGTTAAGTTGGCCAAAAAAAAAAAAAAAAACTCTAGGACAGAGGTCATTGAGAAAAGAAATCCCCCTTTAGGTCCCTGCCAGGCTATGGTGAGGGGAAGGGAGCAGATCCACAGGGTTGAACCCACACCAACAGAAAGAGGCCACAGGAAGACAATTTTGTCCAGCGTAAGATGGGTCTTGTTAAAATTGAAGCTGGCAAAAGACAGCTTGTAGTGCCTCAAAAGTGGTGAGCTCCCATCCCAGGGAGTAGATAAGCCAACACTGTGCATATGGTAGAAGCTCCCCACCCACCCCATCCTACCTACCTACCCACTCACCCACTCACCTGCCCCTCCACCCTCTTCCCCTCCCTACCCACCCCATTCCCTGCTGCCACCGCCACCACCATGCATCCATCAGGCTTCAGCCAGAGAAGGAGAACCAACAGAGGGTGCACATGAAGTTTAGAGAGGCAGACCGCAAAGAATTAGCAGAGAGGGTGAAAAGACAGGCTGGTAAAGCCAAATTCCACAGGGCTGGCAACCACAAAAGGCAGGCTGGGAATGCCCCCAGTTTGAGTAATTGCTCCTGTCCACAGGTAGAATTTCATCTTCAGGAACACATTCCTTCTTCAGCTAATCCATAAGGCCTTTCAGGTGACTGTGTCAGACCGAGGCAGTCTATCTGGGAGAACAGCTAGTCCTACATCATAACCTAGGGATAACCTGTGCTCCTTTACTCAAGGTCAACTGGTTATGAACTGTAGTGCCACTGATGAAATGCCACCCTAGCAATTCCTCCATTGGCATTTGAAGAACCAGCCAGTTTGGCCATAGGGACCATCACACTGCACATGTATTAGACTTGCGGATGCAGTGACCAGATTTTAAGCTTCATCCCTACCTAGAAATGTTTTGAGTCCTTGGTCTTCTTGGGTACCCAGAGTTAGAGACACCTTCCAAATAGAACTGGCTTTATCTTTCCCTTCTTGGCTTATCAAAAGTCATTGAAATCTCCTGAGGTTGTCTGTATGCCAGGCTACATATGAGGTACCACAAGATCAGACAGATAAAACACAGATCCTTCCCCAAAGAGCTGGTCTAGTGGAGTCCTGGGAAGTCCAAGTTGACTGGTGTGCATGCTGACTCCACACGAAACCTCTCAGATAAGCCTGAGGTTTTCTAGAGTGGCAGGACATTAAGTGTTGAGTTGGGCTTTGGGGGTGAAGACTGGCAGTGGTCTTCAGAGAGCAAGGTGGAGGGGCCAGAACAGGCCACCTCAACCTTCCTAACGCTGCAACCCTTTAGCACAGTTCCTCCTGTTATGGTGAGCCCCAACTATAAAAGTATTTTCATTGCTACTTCATAACTCTAACTTTTCTAATGTTATGAATCACGGCGTAAATCATAATTTTAATTTTTCTAATGTTATGCATCATGATGTAAATATCTGTGTTTTCCAGTGTTCTCAGGCAACCCCTGTGAAAGGGTTGTTGGTGCCCTCAAAGAGGTCACAGCCTACAAGTTGCAAACTGCTTGTGGGTGGGCTTGGCTTGACAAGCAGCACAGGTGAGGGGTGACTAGTCTGTGTCTCTTGCCTGGGTCTGGATCAGTGGGTGCCCATTGACCCCAGATAAACCTGTGAGTGAGAGTTCACACCCTCCAGCTTGGTTACCCAGAAGCCCTCAGCCCATCTCTGGGAAGCACCTGTGCCCCTTCCTCCTGCCCATTCCCTTTTTTCAACCAAGCTCTGGAGGTGAGGTGAGACTTAGACTCGCTGAGGCTTGCGGGAGCCCATGGAATTACACTGAGCCACAAGACTGATGTCATCCAACAGGGTGTGGATATTTTCTGCAGGGTCCCAGGTGCCTGCGATGACATCCCCCTTCCCTCATCCACATTTCCGGACCCCAAGCATTCCCTGCTTGACTTCAGCTGTGGCTTCTGAAGCTTGACCTGAAATCAGTGACCTTTGTCATGAGCAGGCAGGGCCTCTCCTGGCAAGGACTCCAGATCTGAAATGTCCATCTCAGACACACCTGCAAAGTCACATTCCACCCTGCAGGTCACAGGATCACCTGGGGCGCTCTTTTCAGGGCTCTGAACTGTGGGAAAGCCTGCAGAGAAACATCAGGTTCACAGATGGGGACAGCCTCCTCCTTCAGGACAAAGCCTAGTCCCCTTGCCCCTTCAGAGAGGCTCTCTGGGGTGTAAGTGGTGACAAAGGACAGAGAGTTGCAGGCAGCCACCAGTCCCCTGTCAATGCAGCAGATAATTCTGTTCTGGGATATTCCACAGAGATCTAAAAACTGACAGGTATCAACCTCTCTCCCAGAGCCTGCCTCAGTTTCCACAGCTATATACAAGGCTGTTCCTTTGGCTGTTATCCTGAATTGGGTTCTTTGTATATGCGACCTCATCCAGACCTCATGGGTGCCCCAGGAGGAAGCACTATCTAAACTTTATTTTACAACCAAGGGTCCTGAGGTCTGAGGTAGAATGGGTGCCAGGAATGTACCCAAAGTCTCCTTGACTGGCAAGGGGCAGACAAGGCTGTGTTCTACATGAACAGGACTACACAGCATTTCTCTACCAAGTATCGCACCAACCCAAGGCGTGGGCACCATTATTCTTACTTTACCAGGAGAGAAGCTGGGCTTGACATGAGCAAGGACTTCCTGTGCGCCACAGGGAGTGGTGGTGAGGCCAGCACCAAGACCAGACCCTCCAACCTTATTCTGACCCCTTCCCCAAGAATACAAGTGCCCTCTGCCCCAGGTCACAGCTGGAGGGGGGTCATTCTCACAATACAGATGTCTGGACCTCACAGAAACACATGTTGACCTCTGGAGGACGAAGGGACAGCGTTGTGGGGAGCTGTCTCAGACACATGTTTGTAACTCTGTCACACTGAACAGGGGACCCCTAAGTGACAGTTCTCAAAAAGAATCACTGAAGAAGAGGGCCTTGTTGGGGATGACTTGAGCAAGTTGCTTTTTCCTCTGTGAGAAGATAGGTACAATGGCTCTGTTGTGATGTGTAGGAAGGCTACTCCAGTTCCTGGAGCCAGAGCTGTGGTGTTAGCTCCTATGCTGGGAGTTCATTCACATTTGTTCATGTGGCTTTGTTATGATTTCTGCCATATTGTGGGTTGAATCTCGAGCTATGTATGGACTAGGCCAGTAGTCTACCGTGGAACTCTATCCTCAGCCCTGTTTTTCCTTCACCTTAAACCTGGGTTCTGCTTTTGATTTTTAGTCAGGCACTCAGTAGATTGCCCAGGCTAGCCTTGAGCTCACTCTGTAGATTGCCCAGGCTAGCCTTGAACTCACTCTGTAGCCCCAGTCAGACTTTGAATTCACTCTCCCCCCAAGTATCTAGGATTACAGGTCTGTGTGACCCAACTAGGTGAGGCTCGTGTTTTAAGACTCCCAGATAATGGGAGGCTACAGCTATGAAGAGCAGAGAGCTTGTTAGGCCCAGTGCTCTACCCCTGGGTGACTTGGTACCCCCTCCAGCCACAGCAACTAGTTAGCTTTGTTTCCTCAGCATCTCAGAAACACGGAAGAGTAGCTGAGGAGGAGCTCTTAGCTCAGTGAACTCTAAGGCAATGTTTCTGGAGTGAGCTGGGTGGCGGAAAGGGAGGAGTTGGTGAATGCAGAAAGTCATGTTCATCCTCCCCAGAGAAGGGGACTAAGTGGGTCTCAAAGGCCCCCTAAGGACAGCCTGTGTCTACCCCTTCATGGTTATTGCTCTTAGCCTGGTCTAAAATAAGCCCAGGGAAGGGGTCTAACACAGGACAGGCCTCATCAACAGAAAACAAATGGCTGACCCTCTGAGTCCTGGCCTTTCTACCTTCCCACTGCAAGGGTCAGAGGAAACCCAGGGCTCTGGAACAGGAGCCCCTCTTCTGGGTCTTCTTTAGGCCAGGCCAGAAAGAATGTATCTAGAACATGGGGGCAGGCCCCTTCCCTCAATGCTCTCCAAATCCCAAGTACTTGTCTTCCTGCTGTCTTCTGCTTGTCCCTACAGGGTTACTCAGCGGGTACACAGGCAGGCAAGTCTCCTCTGTGAACTGTGAGGAAGAATTTAGCTTAGGGCAGCGGAACTAAGGCATGTAGGGACCCATGGGAAGATAAGGTCATCTCAAATGACAGAGGGGACCTTGAGAGTAAGAGTGGTCCCCTCCATTGTCTCTACTTCTTGCTGGATATAATACTTGGAGCAAGTCCCACATGACCCCAGCTTTGCCTGTGAAGTAGGGCTGGGAAGACTTCAAGAGTCTTAAGAGTTCATTCTCACTGGAACGTACCTGACCTCCCTTCCCAGCATCCTCCAGGATTAAGCCCTTGTCCCCACTTCACCCCATGGTGTCCAGGCCCTGGAAGGACTTCCTCTGTAGTCTGTCCCAAGAATAGAGTTCTACACAGGACCTCCAAATCACCCTTTTCTGGAGAGAGTGATTCTGGCTGTGGACAAGGTCCAGCTTATCAACAGAGGGAGGCCACTGCTCCAGCCCTTGGGACTGCTGGAATGCAGGCCCCTCCCACCGGAAAGGGAAGGGGAGGATCTCTAGGCTGTCAGTTCCTATAGTAGCCCCGGACACTGGACTCAGGAGACAGTATGGTGCCAGGAATCGGCCGACCCTAGTCAACGCCTTCTGACCAGGCGGCCAGGAGGAAAGCTGCAGCCAACCCAGGGTGTGAACAAACGACCAGCCCTGCCATCCAGACCCTGGAATGACTCCGCGGATCCCAAGGCCCTGGCAACTGACATTTTGCTGACAGGCCATTCTTCACAATCCCACCCAGAGATCCCAGTCTCTTGAGCCCTCCTGGTGGTTATGAAATCAGAAGGCTTGGGAAGCATTGTAAGGACCCGTGGATCCCGCCCTAACACCTCACTCCACCTCATGTTAAGACGGGGTGGGGGTGGCTCACTGTGGCTTTATTGAAGAATAAAGGTTCAAATGAGCATTAGACATAGCAAATTCTAGAAAGCTCTGGGGTCCTCCAGATTCCTTGAGAGCTGGTATTACCACCCAAAATTTCCCTATTCCAAACGAGATAAGGTAGAGCTAGAGAGCAAGAGGAGATGGGGTGTGCAAAGCCAGGCCCCCGACTCCCTCCCTCACTCACCCAACACCCCACATGGTCATTTCTCCATCCACCTGGTTGCTACAAGCATCTTCGATGCTTCAGGAACTGTCCTGGACACCAGAGACTCAGCCCAGGAAAAGCTGGCCCCTGTACTCTGGATAGCTACTTCTCAGGGGAGGCAGAGCCTAGAAACTACATCATGCAAATACAGAAATACTAAATCACGTAAATCTTTGGCTGGCTTAGCAGGGAAGGGTGATTGCCACAAAACCTGATGACTACCTACTTGATAGAAGGAGAGAATCAACTCCCACAAGTTGCCCTTTGACCTTCATCCACCAACCATGGCATACACATCTGTGTATGTGTGATTGCATGCACACATATGCATGCATGCGTTCACGTGCAAATGCGAGTGCATGCACACACATGCAAACACCCCCTATATGTGTGTGTGAAAAAAAATAAATTTAAAGCAAAACTGTTCAAATTCACTCTGTACAAGATGGGAGGTGGGTTGCACTGCTATAGTCCATAACTTACAAGAAAGAACTGTGATTGGGCCAAGTGACATCAGGCGAGGGGTGGTCATGGGCAGATTGAGGCAGTTTGGACAGCAGAGTGGATGGGACTTGCTGATGGGAAGGATATCCGTGTTGGGGAAAGGGAGCAGTCTGTGAGAGTCAGAAGAACAAGCAGGCCTGGCCCTGGGTCTTTGATGTGAGCAACGGGTGGAGGCTGATCACTTATCAGATGCAAAATGAAGCTGGAGCACAACAGGTTTTGTGAGAGATTCAAGGCTGCTGCTGGAGACGTCCTGATTAATCTTGAGACAAGCCGGGCAAGGCTGCCACTAAAAGGAGAAATCAAAGCTAAGACAGAAACCCCTGAGATAGGAATAATACTGAAAGTCAGGTGCCGCACGTGAGACCAGCTGGGGATGGCAGAGTGCCCCAGCCTTCCTGTGACAGTGGAAGATCAGCGAGAATGGCCAGAGGGCAGAGGGCGTGCTGGTACACTTGCCTGGAATCTTCCAGCCATGAGCAGTGGAGGCAGGAGGGCTGAGAGCTGGAGTCCAGCCTGGACTACATAGAGAAACAGTCTTGGGAAACCACAGGCTGGGGGTGTGGTTTAGTGACAAAGGGCTTGCCCAGTGGACAAGGCCCTGGCTGTGAGATGGGGGAAGGGAAGGAGGATGAACTTCAGTACAGTGTTTTCCCGAAGGTCAGGAGGAGCATTCCAATAGAGCTGCCGGGAGGTCAAATCAGAAGACTATAAAGGCAGACTCAGTGGGTTTGCCACCATCATGGTCAAAGCGACATTGGCCATGGAGTGTCATGCTCTCCAGCTCCTTCCAGGCCCAAAGGAAAGGAAGGGGGCTTGAGGATGGGTGATCTTCTGTACTTGTAGATCCTGAATGGAACAAGGGCCATATTGAAGAGAGGCGGAGGTGTGACGGGGGCGGGGGACAGCATGGCAGCCCCTTCTTTTCAAGCCTCCTGCAGAGGCCCAGGGGTAGTGATCCTTAGGTCTATTATAGTCTATTGTGAAAATGATGCCAAGGGCCAACAAGTATATGGGCTGGGACACCCAGCCAGGGCTGGCAACTCAGCTTTTCCTGTACAGCTCCCTCCCTACAGTCCTGCCAGGTCCATAACCTCCCCCTCCCCATCATTCCTGTCTTTTGACCCCTCCTGTCAGCTCCCGGCAGTCTTGGCCTCTGGCTCCCTCTTCTGAGAAAGCTGGGTTGTGTTGTGTTGTGTTGTGTTTCCTCTTTGATCCTTGCATGCCTGTCATCTTTGGTCAGGTGCATCTTCAGCTGGGTCCCAAGTCCTTTCCCCAGTCATTGTCAGATGCTCTTATACCCTATGCCAGGTTGTCAGGGGTCGGGGGAGGGCTGAAAGAGTATCTCAGAGCTTTAGCGGGATATCAGCCTGCAGGACAGGCGTGTGACACTGCCTGGCTGGGACTTAGTTCAGCCCCAGTATATCACTGGGGACCCAAGGATGTATCCGGGAGTGATCAGTAAGAGACAGCCAGAAGGACAGAAGGATGAAATAGTTGAGAAGTGGCTATCAGGAGTCCTGAAGAGGGAGTCCCTAGTAAAAGTAGCTGCCTGGCTAGCACTGCCACACCCACCTCAGAGAAGGGAGGAGCTCAGGACACCAGAGCTCTTTTCAGCTGAAAGTCATGGGTGCTGCCCAAAGACAATGTGGGATCAAGGGAGAAATCCTGGCCGCTAGTGCGTGCTGTGTGCCCTCCATCACCCTAACCCAAAATGCTAGGTTTTGGCACATTCCTACTGCTGATCTGATCTCTGAGACAAGGGACGTCATCCACAATATCCCGAGGGACCCATGAGGGACCCATTCCTGACCCTCCAGGATTCTGTGTTCTGTCTGCCCCAGGCTGCTTTAGGAAGGCCTGGCCTGGTTCACAAACCAGAAGACATGAGCAGAGGGTACCCAGCACCCAGACACCATGGAGGCCCAGCTCACTCCCTGCATCCCTGACAGGGGGCCGCAGTAGTAATTAACTGCTCACACATCCCCAGGGTTATTTTAAGTCTCGTTCTTCCCGGGTTTATTTTTAAAGTAACATTGGCACGTGGCTGGCCGGCTGCCCTTCCCAGGTGCCTGTGCCAATTTGGGCCAAGAATGGAGCTGGGCAAGATGAGACCCTTCCCCTAGGGTCTCCCACTGAAAGCCAGGGTTTCCTGAGCCCCTTATTGGATGGTTTTTGTTATACTAAAACCTAAACTCCACCCTAGGGCAGCAGCAGGCAGGCAGGCAGGCACCAGACCCTGGGAAGTTTCCATACCAGGCATAGCGTGACCTTGACCAAGCCTCATCACCATCAGAGCGCAGCCTTCTTGGTTCTCAGAGGGCTGAGCGATAGTGACACATGTCTTACTTGCTGTCAAAACACTCAAGAGTGAGCCATAAACAAAGAGGGGACGCGGTGATTAACTCCCATGTGAGCAGGCTGCCCACCACCCTCCCACAGAAAGCCCTCTCAGTATCCACCCCAGCCCTGCCCCGGAAGGAGTGTATTACAGATCTCCCCTCATCCACCTGCTCAGAGACCTTCCTTCTCATTTCCCACTCCCAGATGCTTGGAGACAGTATAAAGAGATGGTCCAGCTCTGCCATGCACTTGCTGTGTGACCTCGAGCAAGCACTTAACCTCTCTGTGGCTTAGTCGCTCCATCTTTAAATGGGGATAATAATAGTCCCCACTGAATAGGATTGCTCGAAGATTAAATGAGGTACATATATCAGCTTTCTTAGAGCAGTGCCTGGCACGTAGTAAGCACTGTATAAATGTTAGCTAGTATTGTTTTGAACTGGGGAGGAGGAATGATGACAGAAGCATTTAATCATTTGAATAAAGTCAAGTGCAGAGAAAGTCAGCTTGCCCGTATTCCACCCTGGGACTCAGGAGAGGGAAGCAAGGAGCCAGAGCAGCTTTAAGGAGCAGCTGGAGAGGGCTTGGTCCTGGGGAGGCTGCCTGGGTTGGAGTTCTTGGCACCATAAAAAGCAAGCTTGGGACACATGGGTGTAACTAGGCTGCGTGACTAGACCATGAAAGCCAGGAAGTCGCTCCTGTTAGATTCTGGCTAGGTCCATGTCATCTGTTCTGGGCTGTGAACAGGATGTAGATGGATGGCCAGGAAGGCAGGTGGCCGATGGAGGTCACTGGGGAGGCCAGGAAAGCAGGGGGTCAGAGAGAGTGGTAAGCCTTGGGTGAGGCGGGCTGGGGAATGAATGTGTAGCCTCTGGGCTCTTGGTGAAAGGCAATGTCTCCAAGCAGCAACAGCAAAGGAAAAGCCCTGTCGTCTCATTCTTCATAGGAGCATTTCCAATGGGGTAGAGGGGTGGCTGAAGTGTGTGTCCGCACAGAGTGGAGCCTCTAAGTAGAGTCTGTGTCTCCTTGAAGAGGGGGAGAGGACTTACAGGAGGAAGGAGGCCCAAGCCCTCATCCCTTCATGGCCTTCAAGTAGAGGTAATGGGTGGGGCAGCAACTGCGGTGATTCTAAAAACGACCTCTCTCCCTTATTGCTGCACAGCATCTCCTGAAAGTGGTCACCCTGTAACTCATTTGATTCTTACACTCGGCCCTTGATGGTGGATAGAGTCATGCTACGAGGTCACGTGGAGGCGGCCAATGTGCGTCGGTGTGTATGTGCATGTGCTCATGTGTGCACACGGGTGTGTGCGTGTGTGTATGCACGCACCGTGTGCATGAGTGAATGTTGAGGGTGAGGCCCCCACATCTGCAGACTGGCTCAGGGGAAAGAAGGTTCCAGCAGCTGCTGCAGGCCGAAGTCCCTGTTGCCTAGAGTCCCTCTTCTCCCAGGCGCAATGCCAGCCTCCACCATCTGAGCTCCTGAGCCCTGGGGAGGGTGCTGAGCCTAAGAAAAGCCTCCCTTCACAGCTCCTGGCATCTGCTCCAACATTCCCTGCCAGCCCAGTGCTGTCTGGGCCACTAGCCATGACCAGGAAGGAAAGCAGGGAGCAGGTGATAGAGAAAGGATGCCCCAAGGCCTCTCCCCATCCCCAGGCCATCCATCAAGACTGGCCTCCACGCAACTGCTGGGCTTCTGCCATAGAAGTGCAGTGGCCAGTAGTGGGCCAGAAGGACCTGCTTCTACCCACATTGCAATGCCTGGCAGAGGATGGGGAAGACAGAAGGTGCCCTTCTATCAGCTAAGGGACAGGAAAAGGTGTGCCAGGAGAAGCAGCCCCATATCTAATCCGAGAGGACAGAGGCGATCCAGGAGGGAACTCCGGCCTGTAGCCACACCGCGAGCAAATGCTCAGGGGAAGAGCAATGCTCAGAGGCAAAGTTGGCAGGGAACCCTTGGTACAGAATGGCCTGGAGGTTTATGAGATTCGGGAAGTAGCCGGTCCAGATAGGGGTGTGTTGGGTCCTAGATTTACACCCTGTGCTCTGGACCTGGACCCTTTCACTGTCTTGTGTAAATTCAAGAGATAAGGAAGATTTCGGAGGATGGAATGGCAACTCCGAGCTGTGCTGAAAAGAAGTACAGACACACTAATAACATCGCCTGTGTCTGAAGATTCTCCAGCACACACACGCCAGGCCTTGAACTAGATACTTTCCATTTATCCTTTCCAACCCCAAGGTCACTCAGTTGCCTCATCAGATTGGACCAAAGATGTCATATGTGTGGCAGGAGAAGCAGCTGTCCCGCCATGGGAAGAGGCTGAACTTTCCAAGAACCCTGTCCCTAGCTGTAGAACTGGCACTGTCCCAGCCCAGGGGTTTTGCAGGGCTACAGTGCAGAGTGGGACTAGAATGTCCCATCCCCCGTTGTACTGTACATACATCCTATATGGGTCTCCAGAAATCTGGCTAGGCCCTTCAGTTGCGTTCATCATGCAGGGCACCCTGGATGTCGTGTGTAGGCTGGGCATCCCATATGCAGGGCCTGGGACTTAGCCAGTGCCTCTTTGGAGCAGGACAAGTAACAGGACTTCTGCAAAGAAGCAATAACTTTTAGCCAGAGTCAAAGGGCATCAATCAGAGCCAGGCTGCTCCCTCCAGTCTCCAGGCTGAGCTACCCCTGTCTCTAATTTGTTCAGCCAGGCCCTGACTTCTTTCTCAGGCACTCTGACTTGCTTATGCTTTTGCCTCACCATAGTCTCAGGCGGGACTCAAATCGTCACTACCCTGCAGCTCAGCTCCCCGGAGCTTATCCAGCCCCTCAGTCCAGTCTTGGCAGTAGTTCATATAGGTTGTATATGTCCTCTTCACTTTGGTGTTCCACCCTGCTTCCATTCACTGCGGCCTGGACCAGGGTGACGATAAAAAGAGAAACTACTTAAACTGGAGCTGCTGTGGGAAGCACCACCCCAAAGCCATAGGAGAGAGCAGAGGCCCCACCAAGTCCGCCACAGATGGCCGCTTCTAGCGCTGGCACTTACCCTCCACCTCCCCACCCTCGCCTCCAGCTCTGCCTGCCTCAGGGCCATACTGAACCATCTCAGGATGACCATAGAGAATTTCCAGGAGCTGCTCTCTAGAAGGAAGGGCCTGGTGGCCTCCAAGTTGTGAGATCCCCAGAGACAGAGAGCAGGGACCAGATTCAGGAGAAAGACTTTAGACAGGACAGTTTCTTCCAGAATCACATAATTTGAGCACCTATTGTACACTCGGGTGCTACAACTCTCAGATCAAGTATTTCAACTATTGGGCTCTGTTGTGAGGGGCTTACAGTCAAAGATCCACTGGACAGAATATCCACATTCTATTGACAAGATAAAAGGCCCACGGGGTACCCTGGGTGGTCAGACACCTGAAAGTGCCTGAACTTTGAAGACCCCAAGGACCAGGCTGAATCCTGATCTTGGTCAATTTCACCTCTCTGAGTCTTCTGTAGTTTCCTCAACAGAACAGAGCTGGTACTGGCCAATCAGAGAGTTGTGGTGAGGAGCAGAGGTGTTGAGAAAAGGTGCCTGCTTCCCTGGTGCTGCGACCATCACTCTCAAAGGCACCGAGAACAGAAGAGCCTGGACTTGTGGTTTCATTTCTGTTGCCCTAAAAAAAATAAAACAACAACAAAAACAAAAACCCACATAACTTAAGGGACAAAGGGCTTATTTTAGCTCGCAGTTTCAGGTGACAATCCGTTATTGCAGGGTCTTGGAGCAGCTGGCCACACCACACCCACAGTCAAGAGCAGAGAGAAATGAGTACATGTGTACCTGCTTGTCCTCAGCCCATTCTCTATATTTATACAGTCTGGGATCTAAGCCCAGGGAATGGCGCCACCCACAATGGGTGAGTCTTCCTACTTCAACCAGAGGAATCAAGACAGTCCCTCAAAGACACACCCACAAGCCAACTTGATCTAGATGGTCCCTCAGGTAGACTCTTCCCAGGTGATTCCAGATCATGTTGTGTTGATAATTAAAAAGAGCCATCACTCCTAGGTTGTGTTCTGGCCAGTGGGCTGCCTCCTTCCTTCCTCTCTCCATCCCCCCTCCCTCCGTCCCTCCCTTCCTTCCTACACTCCACCTTCCGTATCCCCAGATATCTGCAGTCTCAGACTCCACACAGAGAGGAAGGGGAGGAAGCGGAATTCAGGTCATGCCTGGACCCTAACCACCTCTCCAAGCCCTGAAGTGTTCAGCACCACAATATGCTAGTGGCCCACTTGCCTCCTACAAGACAGAGAGAAGTAAAAACCGCTTTAATCACAGTGGCACGACTTGCAGTGAGGAGTGAAAATGGTAAGTAGCAGGATAAGCCAATGAAAATAACAAAAAAAAAAGGAAGCAAGAACAGAGAATGACCTCAGACACTGACCTTGAACCAATATATAATGACATCCAAGACCAAGATGCTATGCACATGGGCCAGATTTCACCCTGTTCTGGGTACTGCTTACAGTGTCAAGGGCTACCTCCAGAGGCCACAGGAGCAGAAGATACAGCATTCCCAAACACTAGAGGTCGGCAAAGGTGCTGTGCCTTCCGACGCCCTGTCCCAGCTTCCTGGTCCCACCTTCAGGGGATGGATCCCCATCCCTGGCACAGACTTGGAACTTCCGAGGGCAGTTCTCTGCTTTTTGGTCTCCTCCCACCTGCACGCTGGCTAGTCTGTTCTCAAAAAGCATGACTTGGCTGTCCCATTTCTGCATCCTTCCTCAGCACTTAGCTGAGTGCCTGGTACAAAGTCAGAGGTGCTAAGGGAATGTTGGCTCAGCTAATCAATTACAGCAAGCGAAGAGGATGAAGCCATGCCTGTCATACTCATTTTCCACCTGATGTTCTTGAGATTGGCAAAGTGTCATAGCCTTCGGGGGTGCCTGCTTCCTGCCCAGCCTTCCCAAGTACCCAGGTTTCCTCTGCCAGAGGTCAATGTCTTTTCTAGGACTGATCCCGAGCTCCTCAATAATATTCACCTTCTGCTCTCTGACTCAGGCTGCTGGCAGGGTCCTTGTTGGAGACACAGTGCAGACTTGGGCTCAGTACAGATGGGAAAGCCAGAGAAGGAAGAAGACCTGTTGTTAGAGATGATGCCTGCTGCTTGTCCATCCCTTGATGCTGCTTCCCCAGAGACCCTAAGAGGAGAGTTCATGCAGGTCCCATTGAGATGTTCCATGGACCCTGATCCTTGACCCCAGAAGCCCAGGAGCCATTAATATGAGAAACAAAAGTATAGTGTGTGGCCTGGGAAGAACTGGCTCTGTCACTGACCTGGATGGCCTTGACAAATTATCCAACCCTTCAGCTTAGTCTCCTTCCCTAGAGAGCCTGGTCAACTGCCTTCCATAATTCACCATCCATGATGCTAGCGTCAGCTAGACTGGCCATGGCGCCAGGCCTGAATGTATCCCTTGACTTGCCATTCACTAGCTGTGTGTGTAGGGGGGTGGAGGTAGGTGTTGTGAAAATCTTCTCTGCCTCGTTTTTCTCATCTACAAAGCAAAGATCATCAATAGCTGGTAAAATTTCTGAGAAGATGAAGTAAAAAGTATGTGAGAGAGAGAGAGAGAGAGAGAGAGAGTGTGTGTGTGTGTGTGTGTGTGTGTTGTGTAAAGCTCTGGAACCCAATGTTCAGTAAATGTGGGCTGAGTCCAGTGCTATTACTAAGGCTGAGCTACTGAGAAGCACAGGTTACCACCACCATCACGAACACCACTCCGAGCCCCAGAAGTCAGGAGAGGCCAAAATGAGACACATCTAGGTAGTATCTGGAGGTGAAGGAGCAAAAGGATGGGAGACTCAAGGGTTCTGAAGACAAGTCTGTAAGACTAAAAGGAATAGGGATGGAGATTTGGGTGCCTTGGGGTTTGGCAAGCAGTAGGAGACCTGGGACTGTCAAGATTTCCCCTTGGCAGCTACTTTCTTCCGACCCTAAGAAGCTGTCTAGGGGAAATGGGATTTGAACCTTTGGATGCCCCCCACCTGCTTCAACTGAGGCACTGTTATTTATCAGAGCGAGGCAGGCAGGCTCCTCTATATTCTTCCTCTCCAATGAATTTGAACAGTATGGACCAAGACTGTGATCTGATTGTGCTACCAGAGACCCAGTCATTGCTTCGGGCACCCAAGAATCCCCTTGGCCCTTAGCTAACTGCCACTAAGAGTATTGCTCTCTCTTTGGTTTGGCTCCTCTGAGACTCTAGAACCCTAGGTGCTGAGGGCCCTAAAAACATCTCCCCTAGTCTCTTTATATCCTACAAAAGGCACTCAGAGCCCAGAGAGGACCAGGTCTTGCTTGTGACCACACAGTACAGCTGTCCATCTGGCCATAAAGACACAGGCAATAGGCCTATATCATGACACCTGGTACAGTGGCTGGCCTGAGGTCAGTTAGCCTTCCCAGAATCCCCAGGGTATTTGTCCTTCCGTATAGCAGTATCTCCCAGAGCCTCATATTAGGTTTAGCCTCCCCGTCTTCAACGTGTTCCAACCTCAGAGATTATGCAGAGGCAGCTCTGTCCCAAACTATTTCCCAGGGATGAGGAGGGCATAAGGTACAAAAGATACAAAGACCCCTGCGGAGGATAGCTTACAGTTTAGCCCTGAACACAAAAACATCACTGTACCCCTTCCATCTCCTCCCTCCTGGCTTCCTCCTTCCCCTTCCCCCACCCCTTCCTGAGACCCCCTTCCCCCACCCACCAAGTTCTCTCTTCCTCTATAGCTCAGGTCTGAGCTCTTGTCAACCAAGCTATGCTGAGGACCCCCAGTGAAGCCCCCTGCCCCCAGTCTCCCACAGCTACGCTCACTCCATTTCCACCCAGGGATGTGAGGAAATTCACATTTTTTTTCTTGTCCCTTTCCTACCCTGGAGCTGTCAAGGGCTCCACATTGCCTTCCAGGGAAGATTCTTTCTCTTGGGCTCTGCAAATGTTAACCCTTGCCCACCAAAACAACTCTCACTTTTCAATCAAACTTCCTGCAGCAAGAACACCAGGAAGATTTTGTTGTTGTTGTTGTTGTTAGATGTTATTATTTTCATCATTCTGATCTGGCCCACACAGTGGTGCACGCTAGTGGTCTCAGCACTCAGGAGGCTGAGGCAGAAGGATCACTTGAGCCTAGGTGTCTCAAGCCAGCAATGTGGTAAGACCCTGCCTAATAATATAAATTGCTATTGTTACTATTATTAATGTGTTTCTACATATAAAAGTATTAGGGGGTTGGATATATACCTCAGTGGTAGAGCACTTGCTCAGTATGTGCAAGGCCCTTGGATCAACCCTCAGTACTATAAAAAAAATAATAATGGATTGTTTTTGTAGAACATGTAAAACAATGTGAAAAGAAAATTAAAATCAATAATAAGCTCATTATTCATGGATAAACTCTGTGAGCTCTCTGTTACATCTCTAGCTCTTTCCCTGTGTGTATGCATATGCACTTTTTGTCTTTACAGATTTAGGATAGGATCCCACCGTACAGAAAGCATCGTGCCTATTGTTTTTGACATAATACTCTGGTTTTCTGTGTAATTAAGAGACTCCTCAGGAATAGCACTTTAATGGCTGTGCAATATTCCACCCCATAAATATACCTTAATATGTTTAACTAAACCCTATTGGTGAACATTTGGAGTGTTTACAATTTTTCACAATGAAAATGCTGCTATAAACATCCATGTTCATAAATCTTTGCTCCGATCTCTGGTTATTTTCCCAGCAGAGATTCCTAGAAGTGGTACCTCAGGGTCTGGGTAGATGCATTTCTAAGGATCTTGCTGTGTATATGAAAATACTTTTCTAGGAGAGTCTGCTGGTCCCTACACATCGGTGACAGTACCACCAGGCCATTTTCTCTGTACCTAATGTTTCTTCCTGTACATCTTAGCTTCAGCAGCTCCCCCTGGGGAACTCCGTGTCTTCCTTCTGCCCTTAAGAGATCAGGACAAATGCCACCTCCTTGTAGTCCTCCCTGACACCCCAGCTAGGGTTCTTCACCTCCATCCGCATTCTGCTGCTACCTTAATCACCGCCCCCCAACCAGTCAGCTCTGTCATGTACCTCAATAACGAGTGTCGTAATTATCTTTGCTTTGGTAAAAAACCAGTGAACCTTTCAAGTGCTCCCCCAAAGGGTTTCATCTGATTTACTTGTACGTGGAAAATGTCTTGAGATCAAGGACCTCGGTTTGATCGTCAGGTCTACCTCTCCTGGCCATTTTCCCCAACCTTGAGTGTAGCCCAATTGCAAGCTAGTCTTGAGCTGAAGGGCACTTTTAACCTTGCCTTTACTGTTCCTTGGACAAGGCTGCAGCCCTCAGCAGCACTGGGGAAGGCAGAGAGGATAAGCCAGGATATTCTAGTCCTCACTCTGCCTGTGACTTGTTGTAGTGTGGATCTGGTCCTCTACGTCCCTCTAGGCCTTAGTTTACTCCTCTGTAAAATGGGCAAGTTGAACACAAGCCCAACACTGCAGCATGAACTCCTCCTGAGAACCCTGCCTGAAATCTCTGCTCTAGATCTATAAGGCCCCTAGACAAAGCCAGCCTGGGGGGGATGGCCCAAAGGAGCTGGGCCCTGAGGCAGGCCTGGCTACAGGCCAGACTGTGTCTACAAACACTGACCTTGGCTGCTGCAGGGATTTTCCATGACACCAGCACCCTCCCTCTCAACTCTCCCATTCCACATGGGCCTGGGAGGTTGGGGGCGGGGCACTGGAGTTCTTCTGCCTAAGAGGTCCCCAGTCAGTAATAGGGAGAGACACCTGTGGGTGGGAGATGGCTCAAGAGCGAGGGGAACGGGGCAGTGAGAGAGCGCTGCTGTAGAGTGAGGGGCAGGAGTTGAGAAGGGAGAGGCTGAGATGAAACCAAGAGGCCCTGGGAAGGGGCAGGGCGGAGAGACAAGGCGGGTGCCTTGTTGCAGAACTGTCCTTGCGGGAGTTCTGGCCTGCAGGGTGACAAACCCCAGACCCAGTTCTGTGTGCTCATTCCCATCCCACTCCTAGCTGTTGGCTGAGCCAGGCCTACAGTAGTGTGACTCCTTTGGAGCCTATTGGCTTCATTTTGAGGGGAAGGGGTCATAGCAAGGGCCAGGGTTGTGAGTCAACAAAAGATCCTAAGATAGCTGACCTTCCTTGCAATTAGGACTTTGGGGAGGGGTATTTGGGAGTCACTATCACAGAATGCACAGACTTCAAAGCCTTTATCTTCTAGAACTTTGGTCTTCCGGGTAGGACAGGGATTGCTGATCAGCTGCCCCCACCAGTTCCCGTGCACAACACCAAAGGGACTCGCCACTCCGTGGAAAGAGTGCACCAAAAAGGAGAGCATGAGCAAGGGAGGGCCTTCCTGGAGCTTTGAGGAAGTCCTAGAAACTTCTTATACAAGATGGTGTCTGATCTCTCAGAGTCCCAGAGGAGAGGAGAGCCCATGCACTCTCTCTAATGTCCACTAGGCCAGCTGCCCCTCCCACTGCCCTCAGTGCAGGGCCTGGGTGCCATCTACCTTCCCTTTCATCTCCTTTAATGCACCCACTCTGGTCCCGTGTCTCTTCTCCACATTGCTGTTGTGCCCAGACCTCCAGCCCTTTTAGGAGGCACATTCCCTCAAAGTCGCCGTTTCCAGGTGCCCATGACTCAAGCCTGACCGCTCCTTTCCATCCCCAGGCAAGCAGGCCTTCTGCTATTCCTTCTCCAGCCTGCTGGAGTAGGCCCTTCCCAGAGCCCAACAGTGCCCTCTTCCTTCTGCTCAACAAACCCGGGCAGTAGCCCTGTCGGGCCATCCCTTCCCCCCATTTCCAGCCTCAACCCAGTATGCAAAGCCTTTGGGTGTCTCAGACCCCCTGGGTCACCTCATTCATCTTCCCCCTGAGACAGACATTAGCCCTGGCCAGGGCCATATTTACTCTAGATAAGAGAGTCTGCTGAAAGACAGGGTACAGCAAGGAACTGCCAAGGTTCTAATCCGTCCAGAGATGGAGATCAGAGACTTAGAGTCAGAGAACAGCCTGGAAGAAGGACCCCAGAAGTTCTTGATGTGTCCGAGGAGCTCTTCCCAAACTAATCTCAGAAGAACCCTTGTTTAGCGATAAGCACTGTGAGAAAAATGTTCGACGGCCAAATCCATGAGAAACACATACCGCATTCTCCAGCTCGGCATAGGAACACAGACAAGTACGTTCTGTGTCAGTTAAGTCACATGATAAAAAAAAATCCTGCTTTGTCCCTGTTTTCCCCAATTTAATTGAGCCAAACTACCCTTTTCTTATCCGGCCTCTAATATACCATGGCGCTGATATTTGAGGAAATTAATCTCTAGGAAATACAGATCGTACCACGCTGGTGCTGAGGGGAAACTTTAATGATCATGTGATCCTGGGGACCCAAATACATCCACATTTGCATCTCATATCTATCAGTTCACCAAATCTCCCCAACAACTATACGAGGACAATACCTCACTGTACCCATTTCATAGATGAGAAAGTTGAGGCTCAGTGGTGACGGAGCCTGGTTCAGCTGCAGGGTCTGTGCTTTGTGTCTCACTGAACTGCAGATTCCCTACCTATCTGCAGCTTTTCCAGCATACAAGGGTAACTTCATTCGGCCTCGCAGAATCAATTATCCCATGCTAATCTGAAGTTCTGATTGACAGGTGTGCTCTTAATTGATTTTGATGGGGAAATAAACTAATTAGAGTCTTAACAATCATCTACTTGGCGCCTGTTCTGTGTAGTAAAACACCACATTTGATCAACACTTCACAAATGGAATCTTTGATCCTATGAGTGGGTGGGTGAACAGAGAAAACACTAAAAGACATTCAGTACAGTTTTTTGGGGTTTTTTGTTGTTGTTTTTTTTTTTTAAAAGGTGGGGTAGAAAGCAGGGATGGGAAGGGACAGCCCAGCACATAGTCACAGCCAAGCTTAGGGAAGACCCATACACTTTACTCCACTGAGGCTGTGGCTAGGGGCCCACTTTGGGGCCAGCTAGGCCAAGGGTAGGAGGCAGGCAGCAGGCCCACTCACTCCCGAGGCCATGGGGAGCAGGTGGCCAAGACCAGGCTATTAGACCAAGCACTTAGAGTTCTGCTTTGAGTAGAGGGAGCCAGGCCACTGGGAGAAGAGACCAGTAAGGAGGGTGGGGGCAGAAACAACCCCACCAGACCCCACAGGTCTCTGAAAGTCAGAGCTACGACCCGTGTCTGCATCCCTGACACCAGGAACTAGAGAGAACTGACTGACGCGTGAGGCTTTCAGTGCTATCTTTTAGTTTCTTGGTGCCCTAAAATATTTATGCTAATAATTAACAATTATGTCCAGCCATGGCTTCCTCAGTCAGATTCTTTTTTAAAGGAGATTTTTTAAAATTATGTCTATTTAGTGTGTGTGTGTGTGCGCTTGTGTGTGTGTTCTATGGTGTGTGTGTTCTATGGTGTTTGTGTGTTCTATGGTGTGTGTGTGTGTGTTCTATGGTGTGTGTGTGTGTTCTATGGTGTGTGTGTGTTCTATGGTGTGTGTGTGTTCTGTGGTGTGTGTGTGTGTTCTATGGTGTGTTTGTGTGTGTTCTATGGTGTGTGTATGTGTTCTATGGTGTGTGTGTGTGTTCTATGGTGTGTTTGTGTGTGTTCTATGGTGTGTTTGTGTGTGTTCTATGATATATGCGTAGAACTCAGAGGAACTCGTGGGAGCTGGTTCTCTCCTTCTACCATATGGAGTCAAACTCAGGTCATCAGGGTTGGCAGCAAATGCCTTTACCCACTGAGCCATCTTGCCGGTCCTGGTGGCTTCTGTGCCCCTAGTCCATCCCAGACCCACCTCTTAGTGAAGCTGCTTCCCGTGACAAGCTGCCAGCCCTGGCTGAGTACGCGGGTAGAGCACATTCAGCCACAGCCAGAACGTGGTTTTAGAATCAGGTACCCTGGGCGGCAGCCTGGTCATGTCACCAGCTGTAGGCAGTGAGCATGTGGCTTTCCCTTTCTGCCCCTCTGTGGCTTTATCCATACAACTCAAGGACCGGACCACACGAATACTAAGAACCTTTATTTACATCTGTGGTGGATTTGGGACTGGAGACAGGGAGAGGAGGAGACGGGGATGGCCCTAGTGAGTGCCCAGAGAGGCAGCCACTAGAGTGTGTACGCTCAGGATATGAGTGCTGACTGATTGGACCAACAGGTACTGGGAGAGGGTACCCAAAGACTCAGCCCCAGAGAGTAGCCCCCGTGTGTGTTGGTACCCAGAGGGACTGGCAAAGCCCCTTTCAACCAGAGACTCAAAGAGGGAGCAATGGGCAATTCTTTTCACCTTCTCCTTTACAAAGCCAAACTAGGCACAATGCTGCCCTGCTGCTGGGGGACAGGGTTGGCCAAACTCCCAGTTACTTCCCAGAAGTCCAGGGTCCCCTGGGACTGGCTCCACCCTAGCTGGCAGTCCTCCAAGCTAGGCACCCACGTCAGCAGGTCTTCAGGGCTCCTTTGCCCTTTCACCCAGTGACAATAAGACAAAGGGATGGTTCACCTTCGGCCCCATGATGAAGAGCATCTGTCCCCAGGGCATCTCCCGGGCAACACCTTCTCATTCCCACTTGTGCCTAGTCTGGTTCGAGACAGTACCTCAGACTGAGGCTTCACATGGAATGTGCTTCCCTCTGGGCCTCAGTTTCCCTTCCTGATATGGCAGCGGCACAAATACAGAGTCAGAAATGCCTAGTGGCCACAGCCACCTCAAAAGGCTCCTCGAAACTTCTCAAACCTAGCTGTCAAACAGAAGTCAGTCACAGGAGTGCCCTTGGGGGACGTTTTTGAAGGCAAAGTTTTTATCCTAAGGGTAAGAGGTTTTGATTAGTGACCCTGACTCTTGGTAGGGAGTAGGGCCCAGCCTTGCCATCTGCCCCAAAGGTCAGGCACTCGCCCTGCCCCTGGTAGGAACCTCTGGTCAGGCCTGAATGAGTCACTCGAGATGGGGGTGTACTTATGGCTAAAGCTACGTTCTGAGCCCTGCTCCTCTTGGGAATAGGGAGCTGGGCAGGAGCAGGATGAAGGGGGAAGAGCACTGTGGGGGAGCTAGACGCACCTCTGGGTGCCAGATGTGGATCCAGGGCAGTGCCTGGGGGCCATGGCTAGCAGGGTGGAGCAGGGTGGCTGTTTTGTAGGCAGCCTATATGGGCAGAAGATACCAGGCAGGTGGGCACTGGGTTTTCCTGAAAAGCTGTAGTCTTGAATGGAATCCAAGACAAGTTGATAAAGGGTAGCGGGGTGGGGTAGAAGGGTTCCTTCTTCTGGTGGTGGCTACGAATGGCTCCCCGCCACAAGACCCTGCTTCTTGGCCTGTGTTCTCAGATGCTTTCCCAAGGGCCCCTCCCAGTTGCGCACTCCACAGGTTCCAGAATACTCTCCCAGGCATTTGTCACCTTTACTCCCTGAGGCAGATCCGATAGATACTCAGGACTTGGAATGGCAGACGGGGCAAATGAGCCCAGAGACAGAAAGAGAGTCACCCAGGGTCACACAGCCAGGGCCATATCCATGTTCTGCTCTGCCTGTGGAGCTTTGCCCCCAGTGTCATGCCTGGAGTGGGGCGGGGGTCCGTACAGTGTGGGATGCTGGTCTGGGGGACAGGGAAGGATGGGACAAGAAGCCGCTCTGGCTAGTGGTTGTCTAGCTGCCTGGCTGTCGAGGTGAGTTGTGGTCTGGCTGTGGGGCCAAGCTGGCGGGCACAATTTGTTCTCACACTGCTGGGGTGCGGACGAGCCAGGCACCGTGGCTCAACAGCTCAACTGCACAGCCCCTGGCAGAAGAAGAGACACAGCCGCTGGCTAGATGCCGCGCCGGGGGCAGGGGAGCCACTCTCGGGACAGACCTGAAGCCTTCACACCCCAAACATCTGTTCCCAGACCTCTCTGAGCTTTAGGATAATGATGCCCATGGTTGGCAGAGGTGGTTCTACTGGAACGCAGCTGCTCCCGAGTCTGGAGATCTCTTGGAAACGTGAGAGTCCTCTGCCATCTCCTTCATTATTAATCAGTGAGCTATTGTTGGGCATTTGAGATGTACCAGGCTCCAGGCTAAGTGCCTCAGTGCATTATCTCACTTATTCCCCCAAAGCCCTTGCTGCGAGTGACATGCTAGCCCCAGTTTACAGATATGAAAACTTGCAAAGCTCATAATATCTCTGCCTGAAACATAGTCATGAAGTGTATTTGGGACTCCCTTGGAAGGTAGAAGTTAGAGGGCCCCTTTATAGGTTCATCAGGGCTTCTCCCCGCCAAGTTGATATAGTGAGGGTCCTATAGGTCATAGATGAGCCTTCTCAGAACCTCCCACACAAAGCACTGATCACTTTAAGCTAGGAGGAATCCAGGAAGACTGCCTGGAAGAAGCAGTGTTTGGTCGACATTTCCTAAGACTCAGAAAAGAGGAAATTTTGGAAACTCCACCCACATTCTTTCATTCTCATAATTATCTTAATAAAAGCTGAAGTGTTTATGCTCTCTGGCATGGTAGGAGCAACAAGTGGCCAGAACAAGGTTTTATTTTCAAATAAAGAGACATGATCAAAGAGAGAAAGTCATTTGTCCAAGGTCACAAAGCCACGACTAATGAGGCCAGAACTTGTGCCAGAGTTTCTGGTTCCCATTCAAGGTCCTCCCCTCACCTCCCCCAGGTAGCCAGGAAGATTTTGTTGTTCTTATTGTTTTGAGAAGGGTTTACTCTGCAACCTGGACTGCCCCTCAAACTCTCACTCTCCTGCCTCAGCCTCACACACGCTGAGGATACAGGCATGCACCATTACACACAGCTTGGGGCAGAACTTTTGGTAGTCGTTTGATGATCAGCTCAGAGGGGCAGATTAGACTCTGCCTGGCTCACAGCTGGGAAGAGTACAAGCTCAGACATGGAGGACAGATGCAGAAGAGGAGAGGGCTACTCCTGAAGGGCACTCAGGACACCTGCCTTGCCAAGGGCGATGTACCACCCTCATATGGACAGAGCCTGCTTTTGGACCAAGTCCCTTGGGAAGACCCCAGTCTCAGGCAGGGTAGAAAACCTGGAGTACTTAATAATTCCACTGTGGCAAGGGAGGGCCCTGGTAGGCCAACTGCCCAGGGAAATTGCAAGTTCCCAGTGGCCTTCACCCCACCCACCCTGCCCCACCCCACCCTGCCCCACCCAACCCTACCTTACCCCACCCTGTCCCACCCCACCCCACCCTGCCCCAATAAGCTTTGGCTGCAGCAGGGAAGCAGTCAAGAAGCAGAAAGCCATTCATGCCTCGGTTTCCCTCCCCCCACACTGAATCATCCTGTCAGAAGCCATTCCATCCAACCACCTCCCATGGGCACTGAGGCCCCAGAAGGCAGGGAGCATGGCAAAGCCCAAAAGTATTAGAAAGAAGCCAGCTTTCAATGTCCTGGCTTCTGTTCCCATATATCAGCTGCCCGTGGACAAACTTCCCAGCAAGCACCAGCAGAAGTTTTCAAAAAAGCAGATTCAAGTTCAAACTTGGATTGCTAAACTCCCCAACACTGTGGCTGGAAAGTCACTGAGTTCTCTTGGCTGTCTGGGATTATCATCTGAGCACTTCCGGTGATACAATGAGTTTGTCGTCCAAAGCAACAGGACACAAATGCGCCCATGTGTTGAAAGGCAGACTCAGTAGCCAGCTGTGGTGGCAGACATGGTGGTGCATGCCTGTAACCCTAGCACTTGGAAAGCAGAGACAGGAAGACCAATATGAGTTCAAAGCCAGCCAGGTCTACATATTCAGAGACCCAGGCTAGCCATGGCTCCCTATCTAGCAAAAAATGAAGTGAGGTGGGGAGGTAGATCGAGAACCTGCAAGGCGGGGAGTGGAGGGGGCAGGAAGAGGAGGAAGGACCCCGGCCAGGTCAGCCCCACAGTGTGTGCTTTCTCTCCTCTCTCACAGGCTATGGCCACGCGGCACCCAGCACAGATGGTGGCAAGGTGTTCTGCATGTTCTACGCGCTGCTGGGGATCCCGCTCACACTCGTCATGTTTCAGAGCCTAGGTGAGCGCATCAATACCTTGGTGAGGTACCTGCTGCATCGTGCCAAGAGGGGGCTGGGCATGCGGCACGCCGAGGTGTCCATGGCCAACATGGTGCTCATCGGCTTCGTGTCGTGCATCAGCACGCTGTGCATTGGCGCCGCTGCCTTCTCCTACTACGAGCGCTGGACCTTCTTCCAGGCCTATTACTACTGCTTCATCACGCTCACCACCATCGGCTTCGGCGACTACGTGGCGCTGCAGAAGGACCAAGCGCTGCAGACGCAGCCACAGTATGTGGCCTTCAGCTTCGTGTACATCCTCACTGGCCTCACGGTCATCGGCGCCTTCCTCAACCTTGTGGTGCTGCGATTCATGACCATGAACGCTGAGGACGAGAAGCGTGATGCGGAGCACCGCGCCCTGCTCACGCACAACGGCCAAGCGGGTGGCCTGGGTGGCCTGAGCTGCCTGAGCGGTAGCCTGAGCGACAGCGTGCGTCCCCGCGACCCAGTCATGTGCCCGGCGGCCACGGGCGGCATGGGCGTGGGCGTGGGTGGCAGCGGCTTCCGCAATGTCTACGCCGAGGTGCTGCACTTCCAGTCCATGTGCTCATGCCTGTGGTACAAGAGCCGGGAGAAGCTGCAGTACTCCATCCCTATGATCATCCCGCGGGACCTCTCCACGTCCGACACATGCGTGGAGCACAGCCACTCGTCACCTGGAGGCGGTGGCCGCTACAGCGACACGCCCTCGCACCCCTGCCTGTGCAGCGGGACCCAGCGCTCGGCCATCAGCTCGGTGTCCACGGGCCTGCACAGCCTGGCTACCTTCCGTGGCCTCATGAAGCGCAGGAGCTCGGTGTGAACCACAGCCAGGCCTGGAGCATCTGTGAGCCAGCGGGGTGGGGGTCCTGCCTGCAGAAGCCGCAGGAGTTGACCGGGAGGCCTCCCTGAAAAGACGCCTTTGGGCCCCGTGGGAAGTCCCCAGTCCACCACTACCACCTCTATTTTTCCCCAGCCCCTAATCTCCAACTGTGCTGGCTTGTACCAGCCAGCAGGAGGTCGGGCTCTGAGGACCCCTTGAGCCCCTTTCAGAGCCCAACGAATTCCGAGAAATGTGAAACTTGGGAGGTGGGGAACGCAGCCACTGGGAATCTTTCAGGAATCTGAGAAGCTCCTCAGTCCTCAGAGGCCCTGCTGGAACCCAGAACCCTTACCTCCCAAGGGGACTTCTGTTCTCGGTTTTTTGTTTTTTGTTTTCTGGTTTTGTTTTGTTCTTCTTCTTCTTTTTTTTTTATCTCTACTTATACCTCCCCTGGGCTCTCCAAAGCCCACAGTGTCTTTGTCCAGGTCACCCCCACTCAGTCCCACCCTGCTCTCTCATCCCCAGCCATGTCTCCCAGCCTTCCACTACCTTCTGTGTCTTTATTTTGCATGGCTATGCAGTTATGGAAGAAAAAAAAAAAGGAAATCCCAGCAGTCTCTAAGAGACTCTAAGAGTCCCCAGAGAGCAGAACAGGAAAAAGAAAAATGGCAGGCCACAGGAGTTAGAGCAGAGTAAGTGCAGAAACTGTGGCTTCCAATTCTGCAAGGTGGCCACATCCATAGATGAGCTAGCTATCTGGAGTCTGATGCTGTACTCGGGGCTCCTGGGAGACTCCAGCCTTCAGGACTGCCCTCGGAATGGGAAACACAGACTCCTGCTTGCTGTCTGTCCCTGGCTGCTGTTGCTGCTGCTCACCTCCTCTTCCATTTATAGTGATTTTTAGCACCGGAAACCTGTCCTACCTACTCATTCGCGTGAGTGCACTAACACTCCAGTTAGGTCACCTGGGCAATTCTTATGGCCATTTTTTCAGAAGAGGAAAACAGGTAAAAAATTACTTGCCCGGGGTGATGCAAGTCTTGAAGGGGAACGAGAGCCTGCAGACTTGTTCCCAGCCCAAGTGCTCTTCTTTCTGGCCCAGCCTGCTCTCAGAAGCAAAGCCCCTGCAGGCAACACCCTGGCCTTGTGTAGGCAGCTGGGGCTTAAACTAGAAATCTAAAGCCCTAGTCAGAGACCCCCTGCCACGGCTCTGCCTCTGCTACTCTTAGCCCAGAGACTGCGGCTCTAAATGGACCCTTGTCTCTGTTCGCAAGCAGGGAAGTCCTTGGGACCCAGGTATGCAGGACTGAGTCTCATGGACTAAAAGCCAGGAGTTGACACTCTGAGAGTTCAGGGATTGGGCAGAGCAGCCCAGACAGCTGGCAGGTGTAACTTGGGACATTATCCCTGGACCAGAAGCCAGGGTGGGCACCTGCATCCTAAGTTGCTAGAGTAAGGCTTCCACTATACCCAGGAACACCCCTCTGGGGGAGAGAAGGTATAGGACCTGGTGGACCCTCTACCTCCTCCATCTGCAACCCAGGTGGAGGGTGGCAGACCATTGGCTTGCTACTGGGGACAAGCTGGAAGAGGGACAGTGCCCAGGATAACAGAAGGGTATGTGTGGGGCTATGAGTATGGCTCAGAGGCAAAGCACTTTCTTAGTGTGCTTGAGGCCCTGAGTCTGATCCCCAGCACCAGGAAAAGGGGGACCCCCCACAGCAGCCTTCACTCACTGTTCCCAGGCCCGGCTCCTTACTGCTGAGTAAGGCCAGCCTGACCATTTGGGAAGCTAGAGAGAGAGCCCCACCATGTCCTCCAGGCCCTGGAGACCCCTAGGTGGAAGGACTGTGACTTGTGTGTATCCCATGTCCATGTGGAAGAGCTGGCCCATGTGCCAAGACGAGTGGGACCCAGGAGCTGGAGAGGTGCTGTCTGTGTTTATGTTGGGCCAGAGGTGGCACTTGTTGCTGCCTCTGTCCTGTGTGTGACCCTGCCCTCGAGGGGTCAAGTCCCGTCAGATCCGAGGGAGCCACAACCAAAGTTACAGAGAGGGTGGGGAAGGCAGCAGAGTGGCCCTAGGGGTCTGAGCATGGGGACTGCTTGTCTCCTGTAGGGTCTTGCCTAGGGAACTAGAAGGCCACTGTCACTTCCTGTCTCACCCCCTCCCACTGCAGGCAGCCTTTCTGCTTCCCCAATGCCTTATGCCTGGGCACACTGCCACAGAATATGCAATATGTGTGGGTGACATGCCCCACACCCACCTGGGCAGCCCCTGAGTCCCCAGGCTGTGGCTGCCCTGGCCCCCTCAGCAGCTCCTGCCCATCTGTCTTCACACTGAGATTGGCGCCTAATAAATGCTGTCCATGGAGACCAGGCTCTGGTTCCCGCTCCTCTGTCATTGGTCACTGTAACTGATGCCCTCACCCTGCCCCAGCAGTGTCTACAAACACGGCTAGTGGATTTCCCTTGGGCTGATCAGACTGGCTGGGGAGCCTTGTGTAGAAACCCGGGAGTCAAGCCTGGCTTCCCTTGGTAAATAATTTCTCAGAAGATCTGGATCTTTTCAATTTCATCCTGGAATAGACCATGAGAACAGGACCTTAGAAATGACTGGGTCCTGTCCTCCCGCTGTGCATAAGTAAACTGAGGCCAACGAGGGCAAAGCACATGCCCTGAGTCACACAGCTGTGAATGACAACCTAGGATAAGAAGCAAAGCTGGGAATTTCCCCACTTCCCGCCTCACCTGGCCTGAACAGTCAAACAGGACAAAACCCAGCTTCTCCTTTAGCAGAAGCCCCTACCAATGACCTGACGGACACACACATCCAGATTATCTCTTTCAAGAGGGACACATCACAAGTCATTGTCTTTAGGGTATGTTTTATTTCAGTATCTAGAGGGACACCTCAGGCTTGGGAACAGACCTTAGGGCCCAAGACAGATGTGTAGAAAGCAGATGGACCCTGCCCATTTGATGCCAGCACCTGAATCACTAGCCAACAGCTTCCAGGCTTCCCTGAGCATGAGCCATAGTAATACGTTGGGCACCACGATCTCTCGGCACAGCATGACTCATAACCATCCCCCCACATTCAATATGTGCATAGCCATTCCTTGTATAAATGCCAGCCATGATCCACTCCGTTGAATTGCTTTACCCACCCATAGCTTGCTGTCTTCAGATTGACACGCACTAGAGAACAAGGGCCTGGGGCCGGGGACATGCTTCCCTAATCTTCCCTTCTACCTACTTAGACCGACTGAAGAGAGGTGGGGACATATTTGCAGGGAGGTTCTGGGGTCAAAGAAAAAAGGAGGAAAACCTGTGACCTCTCCAGGATACAGCCAGCCTCCCTATGATGTACCCCTGGAAAACCTGTGACCTCTCCAGGATACAGCCAGCCTCCCTATGATGCACCCCTGGCCACCCCACGGTTTTAGGACAGGCCCATTGGTAATCGGCTGCTCTCAGGGTGGGCACAGCAGAGCCCTGGCTCACCCACCCCTGAAACCTGCTTCGTTACAACCAGGGCTCAAAGACCTCCAGCTCCTGCCTCTCTCAGCTCTATGAAACGCAGCGTCAGCAGAGGTGGGTCCTTCTGGAGGTCAGTGGCGGCCGGCACAAGGTCACTTGTACTTTCTTGAGCTGTGCTTTCAGGACACAAACATGACAGCTCTTGCCCTGCTTTCAACATCGTCTGGGCAAAGCAAACAGAGGTGGCAGGGATTCCCAGAGGGGACCTGCACCCCAGCCCCACACACAGCTCCCCAGATCTCAGCACTCCTACAGGATCTCCATGTTTGACACTGCCAGACCCATCCTCCTTACCTGTGAGGCTACCTTAACTGAAAAAACACAAGGAAACAGAAGTTGCAAACCTGCACCAGAGAGAGATTGGGAACAAATGGTCTAAGCTCCAGCATGGTGATTAGGGTGAGTGAGCATCAGTGGGAACAAGCTTCCCGGGATCCAAGAGAAAAAGAGGGGTGCAATGACAGCGCCTCTCTAAGCATGCAGCAGGTGACTCAGAGAAAGGTGCTTAGCGGGGTGACTCACACCTGTAATCCCCAGCGCTGGAAGCTAAGGCAGGGAGATTGACGTGAGTTTGGGGTCAGCATGCCTATAGCCTGTCTCAGAACACCAAAGGGAAGATAAGGGCAGGCCTTGGTCAAATGAATTTTGCAGAAGGCTGCACCCGGCACCCTCTATTGGATCTCCACAAAATTCTTAATGCAGTAAAGGTTCTGAGAAGTCCTGCAGCAAAAACAAGGCTTGTCTCTAGGTAAAGCCAGTGCCACACAAACTCATTCCACACCAAATCCTGTTTGCCTGGCACTCCTTTACATTCCAGATTCTCCAGTGCACTTTGGGACCTGCTCAGCTGTCATAAAATCACTGAAAGAGAAGTAGGTCTCATCCTTTCCTCTCGTCCCCCTCTCTATTCTAAAGGACATTTAGGGATGAATGTCGCTCAGTTGGTAGAGTGCTTGCCTAGCATGCACAAAGCCCTGTGTTTGCTCCCCCTGCACCACGCAAAGGTGGCAGCACATGACTATAATCCCAGCGCTTGAGAGGTAAAGGCAGGATGATCAGGAGTGCAAAGTCATCCTTGGCTACATAGTGAGTTTAAGTCCAACCTGGGGTACATAAGATCCTCAATGAATGAAGGAATAAACAAAAAAGTAAATTTAAGGTTAAATAATTTGTAATCCCTCTGTAACTGACAGCTGTAACAATATGAAATACACAAGTTCATCATGTACCAAGTCAAAAGAGGCAGAGCATCACACTGGTCCAAAACCAGGCCGTGAATTGGTAGCACCACTGAGCCTGGGACCCAAGGCTCAGTGCTTGCAACATCAACCCTCTAGCTGCCCCTTCTCTCCTTGCCTGGGACGAGAGGAAAGGATGAGACCTACTTCTCTTTCAGTGATTTTATGACAGCTGAGCAGGTCCCAAAGTGCACTGGAGAATCTGGAATGTAAAGGAGTGCCAGGCAAACAGGATTTGGTGTGGAATGAGTTTGTGTGGCACTGGCTTTACCTAGAGACAAATGACTGCATGGATGAAGCATGTGTCCTCACTCATCCTATTGGACACTGCCTGGCAGTGGTCACTGTCCTCAGAAAAGGTTTGGCCACTGAGGAGTACAAGACCAAGGCTCCCTCCCTGCCCCACCTCACAAAGCCCAGTATCAGGTAGACTCAGTGGCCTCCTGTGATGCTGCAACATCAACCCTCTAGCTGCCCCTTCTCTCCTTGCCAACAGATATGGAGGGGTGTGTGTGTGTGTGTGTGTGTGTGTGTGTGTGTGTGTGTGTGTACAGGTCCCAAGATCAGAGGGCCAGCTCCTAACTTTCAGAGGAAAGGAACTGGGTTCATGGTAAAGAAATGATAGGTTCAAGGTCATAAAGCAAGACAATGGTACAGCCAGGGTTAGTAGCCATAGATCCTGACTTGTGTTCACATACATACACACTCGCATCCATGTATACATACACACTCACATGCACCCACATGCACACACACATACTCACATGCACTCACCAGTATACACATAAACACACACACACACATATAAATGCACACTCACACCCATACATATACTCACATGCCCACACTATATACACACACACACACATACACAAGGGACCCTGGCTCCTCTGCTTCTGACTGGAGCAAAGTGCTAATCCTGGAGCTGAGTCACTTGGATGCTGGAAATTTACATTGCATCTGGACAAACTAGGAGACTCACATCCCCTTGCTTCCCAGCTGCATCGAGGACTCATAAGGGGGCAACTGTGATGACACTGGTCTCTTTGATCTCCTCTAGCCAGTGACACATATACCGAGAGAGTCCACATTGACAGCATTTGACCACAAGGACAACATCGTAAGTTAAACATGAATTAACTCTTATCAGGAAGATCATGGTCTTGCCATGTGACCAAGGTCACAGAACTTGGTGTCAGAGCACTGAACAGAGCCTTAAGTGTCCTCCCCTCAGTGACAACTGTGCTGGGCCAGGACAGCAGTCAGGTCCTGAGAGGTCTGAGACAGCCAGCACCCCATTGCTTACAGCTTCTCAGAGGGCTGGACAGGTCCCAGGCTTAGGGAGGATCCAAGTGGACACAGTTCCAAAGTCATTGGTAAACAGGGACAGAGAGTAAAGGACTCTTCACCCACTTTACCCTGTGCCCTGGACTTTGGACCAAGGTCAGCGGAATGTCCAGACAACAATCCCTGCCCTCAGCAGGAGGGGACAAAGACTCTGCCTTTGACTTGGGTCACCTCTATGCATCTTCATCTGCCATAGTTCTTTTTCCCAGGAAAGGGGCACCTGTGGCCGGGGCATCCGCAGCCATGGAACGTTGTGGTCTCACTACAGGATCAGACTGGAGTCCTAGGAGACCTGAGATCTTGAACTCTCCAGCATCAGGCTGGAAAGACACTATGAGGGTTAAACCTTGAAGAGTAAGCAGGACTGCTCCCCCCCCCCCCAGGCAGGGAGTCTGCCAGGTTCTGCAACCCTCCGGCCTCGCTCTGGATTTTACCCCTTCTTTAAGTGAAGAATAGTCTTCTGCCTTAAGATGAAGAACAGCGGAGCTCTAGACATTTGCTGCTGGGGGCCATGTAGAGATGTCCATCTGATCCTTCCCAAAAGAGGTCCCAGAGTTTGGAGGATGTGCCCTCTACAGCCTGGGACTGGGCTCAGCCCTCACACTGCACCACAGCCAGATTTGCCACTCAGCCCCTCCCCAGGCAAGAAGCTGGCAAAAATCTAGCCCACAAGACCCCATGCTTGGGGTGATCACTCCCCCACTACGTGGCAGCTCCAAGGACCAACATGTCTTCCTTCCCCCGAGGAAAGGACTGCCTTGAGGCTGTCACTGGAGGGCAGATGGTGTCATCCAAACAAATCAAGATGCCCTCCAGGCCTTCTCAGGCTAAATACCCTGTGTTCTGCTCCCTTTCCCGTAAAGGTACATCCGGATACCCCACCATCTCAAGGACAGCCTCAGTGTTTCTCTGGCCCGGGGGCTTGTGCCATGTCGATGTGCCAGGTAGGCCCAGCCACACAGAGGTAGAACTCATTCCCTCCTCCACTCTGCATGCCGTTCCTCCAGGAACACAAGCCAAGCATTCATCGGCTTTCAGACAGCTGCCTCCTCTGAGTTCACAATCCACCAAGACCTCTCTGGAGTTTGTCATGAGAGCCACTGAGTCAGCAATGGCTACCAAAAGCAAGAGCCATTCCTGCCACCTTCTGCCTGATGGCTGACATTTCTCAGAGGCTCATCCTTCCCCAAACCCAAGCTCTGGGATTTAGCTGACCCTAGTGATCTCAACATCAGGTTCTGTCTCAGTTTGGGGCTCTTCAGGGATGGCTTCAGTGGGAATACTGGGAAAGGTTTTCTTCCCATAAAGGCATAAGAGGAGCGGAAATGTCCCTATACTTTGACTAGATAGGCCTATGTACTCGTCAGAACCATCTTGTGACATTGTAGACTCAATGAAGATGGTAGAAGGCAAAGAACTTTGCTGGGCTACTGAGAAAACCCAGGAGCCTATAACTGGCAGAGCTCTTGTCATGGGAAATGGAAGGTGATGGACCCAGATGGGGTTTCCGCTACTGCTACTGAAAACCCCATGGCTCTCAGACTCCTGAAAGCCATGATGGCCACAAGGAAGAAGAAACAGGGCTGGCTGAATGGTTTGTTCACCTTCCCATCAGAGGCTAGCCCTAGGCTAGGTTGCATCTCTTATTCCTGACTTATTCCTTAAAAGACATTGAGGGACAGTCACAAAGATTTGTGGCCACCCTGGGGTGTAAAGAGACCCCCAGTCCAATCTAGTCCAATTGGAAACTTCCATCAAATCCACTGAACACTGGCATTTTCCCTGATCCCAGGACAGAACAAACCTCAGGCTCGGGCAAGGAACTTAGGCATGGAAGAGACACGCTCTCCTCCACTCCCTCCTTCTATTTCTGGCTGTTCCACAGCCAGCTGGGAGGAATGACAAAAGAGACAGTGGAACCCTCTCTGAGGCCAGGATGCAGGTGCCAGCACTCACTGGGGTCCAGAGTTCTGTCAGGAGCCTCTCCTAGCCTTTTCCATGGGGAGGCAAACCCATTTTCCCAAAGTGCTGCCCCTGAAGAGCCTCCATTGCCTCCGCTGGCCCCCAAAGGGGGAGGGCCCCTAAGCCAGCCCTCTGCCATCTTTCATTGTCCAGTCAGCACACCAGATACTCACACATGCTGACTATGCCAGATAGCGCCCAAGAGACACTGCTACTCTTGCCTGTCCCCGTTCTACCCCATCCATCACAGGAATAGAGTAGGAGGAGCAGGCTATCGTCAAGGACAGCCCCAGAGAAGGGATGCTCTTTCCTTGCAGGGTCTTTGAATGAGTCCTACTGCCCCCTATGACTGGATTAGATCCTCAGGTTTTCAGCCCACAACCTCAGCCATCCTTTCTTCCATCTTCCTCCTTCCTGCTAGTTGTCTGAACCAGGGAGAATAGAAAACACCTCTTTGACCTTGGTTGTGTGTTCTGTTGGCAGATTCTTGGGTGAGGGAAAACATTGGTGTGTGTTACACACCTTTGGGGCCAGTTTCTCCTGAGCTGGGACTAACTTATGGCTCCGTAGTACATCAATGCGAGACTGTACACTTAGGCCATACTGGCATCCCAGGCTTTCCGTGATGTTCCAGGGTCAAAGCCCTGTCCCATATCACATTGATTCCTCCCCTCCCCCAGCTCCACATCTCCCCCTGATTTGATAATGCAGCCTTTGGGGCCATTATTCAAGCCTTTGATGAAAATATCAAAGGGGACAGGACCAGATAGCAGGCTCTTAATGCCAGATGACATTTATTCCAGCATGTTCTTTGTGAACTGTTGCTGGCCCAGCTCCTCACCTCTTCCCTTTATGTATACTCTAAAACAGTCTGCTTAATCAAAGCTGGCAGGTGGCTGGGTTCCAGTCACGTTCGCCACTCCCTAGTCCCTGGGATGTCACAACATGGCTTGGGGACTTGAACTTTCTGAAAACAGCAGATTGTGGATGCAGCTCAGTCAGTAGAGTGTTTGCCTCCTATGCACAAAACCCAGAGTTTGATCCCCAGCACTGAAAAAAAAAACAAAAACAAAACAGGCACGATGGGCACATGCCTGTAATCCTGGCACTCAGAGGGTGGAGACAAGGTGATCAAGAGTTCAAAGTCATAAAGTCATCCTCAGCTACTTAGCAAATTTGAGGTCAGCCTAAGCGACATAAGACCCTATCTCAAGAAAGAAGAGATCCAAAGAAAGTAAAGGAAGAAAGTAAAAAGGAAATATCTCCCTCATCCTGCTCAGCATCCCCCAGTCTCTGTGCAGCCACCATCTTACCCAGACTGCCTCATGTCAATAAGCTGGACCAAGTCCCCACCCCATCCCGACTCCCAAGCTATGCTCAGCCTTTCCCAGCTCAGACTCAGCTCCTTGCAGAAGCAACTTATCTGTCCTTGAGTGGAGGCCACAGAGGGCCCTTCTTGAAGCTCAGGGTTGGAACTGCCCCAGGAAACTTAATGTCAGGGGGTCTAAGACGTGTGGGAAGCTGTATTCAGGACATGCATGGAGGAGCTGGGCTAGCAGCAGGGTGGAAATCCCCATCTTTCCTGCAGGAGGGGGTGTGATTAGCTCCATCCAAGGGGCACAATGGAACTCAGCAAGGTCACCTCACTTGCCCAAGGTCACCCAGCTGGTAAGGATCAGAACCAGGTCTCAAACCCATTATTATTATTAGCTCTGAGGCATAATAGAAAGACATGAAAGCCAAGGGGATGTGGGAAGGGAAAGGAGCCCTTCATCTCTGAGTTTGGCTGACGCCTCTCTCCAGTAGAGAGTCAAGAGTCCCAGCACAGGGCTGGTAAGGATTAAGCAGGTAAAGGCCCCTGCACACAGCCCTGGCCTGAATTTGATTCTGGCATCCCACAAGGTGACAGAAGAGAAGGACTCCCATGAGTTAGCCTCTGACCTCTGCATGTGTGCTGTAGCACGCATGCCCTGCATTTACATACACGTACAAAATAAATGAATCAACATTTTAAAAAGAATTTCATCATAATGAACATTTCCTGCGAAGGTTACCTACACCGAAACAATTTCCTCTGTACAGGGAACTGTTGCAAATGAGACTGTTTTAACCAAAACAATGAGCGCCACTTAAGACCTAAGTATATAGAACCTCTTTGAGGATGGCCTGTCTCCTTTTCCAGAAGCAAACCTGCAATTTCCTGGAAATCTCACAAGGACTCACTGCAAACCTTGTGACCCATGGCTTTACTTTGTCAGACTGCATCCCTAGCCTAGGCACCTAAGGAACTCAGCATGATCTCATTCACCAGAAAGGAGAGGAGGGCATTTAACAACCCTTCCAGAGGTCACTTGAGAGCTACCAAAATCGTACATATGGCTACTGTTCAGACCTTTAGGCATGACTCTATTGAGAAGCCCATGCCCGTGCTTGGGCGTGTCAGTCCTCCCACATGGCTCTTTTAGTAACCTCCGTGCTTAAATCCCTGTTTAAAGTCATTTCCCAATAAACTCTAACTCTGTTGCACACTGGCTCACCTGAAATTCTTTTCTGAGGCAGAGTCAAGAATCCTGGTTGGGGGGGGGGGCACACCTTTAATCCCAGCACTCAGGAGGCAGAAGCAAGTGGATCTCCATGAGTTCACACTCAACTTGGTCTACAGAGTGAGTTCCAGGGCATCCAGGGCTATACAGAGAAACACTGTCTTGAAAAAATGAAAAAACAAAAAGAGAAAGGAAGGAAGGAAGGAAAGAATAGTCCTCCACCCGAGTAGAGGTCTGAAAAGAACTTGGCCAGGCTCAGGAGGCTGGTTCATCAGGTCAGAGTTTCTACAACCAAATCTGGTGAACAGAGTTCCATCTCCAGGACCCACATGGTAGAAGGAGAGACCCAAATATACAGACTGTCCTCTGACCTCTCCACACAGGCTGTGCAACAAACATGCACAAACACAGTAAATAAGAACAGTGTGATTTAAGAACCCCTTGGGCTGCTGAGGGCCAAAGTGTATCTCTGGCACTGCCCCAATGGCACTGGCACACCTACCACATGAGCCCCTCCCTGGCTTTCTTGCCACACCCCAGGCACTAGTGACCCTAGGCAGGGCAGCACCCTCAGAAAGAGGTGAGCCAGGATGGAGTGGCAGGTTGATAGGGTGACACCAGGCCATGGGGAAAACACCCCAGTGTACCCGAGACCTGTGTTACTTGGGACTGATCTCGGATCAGGCAGCAGAGACGGAATGGGAGCCTGCTGTCACCTGCCCCCAGCTCCTGTCATAGTGAACAGATGGGCAGCCCCTCTCTGGGGTATAACTAGGGCATGCTGAAGTTGCTGAGAGGAAAGAGGGAGGCGAGCCAGCTGTGGAGTGAGGGCTCATGAGAGACAGCGGGGATGGGCAGACCCAGCTCCACAAACTCTACTGTCAACAGGGCAAGTCTGCTGCATGAGACAGCTCTGCCTAGACAAGCTTGGCTTGTCACACAGGTGGCACTTACGTCCCTTTCTAATTCTAAACTAGAGCTAAAGCCCCCAACCCTCCAGAATGCCTAAGTTTCAGAGATGCACCATTTGGGTTTCAATGGCTGGACCCAAAAAGTCTCTAGAGTCCTGATATGGGGCATTGGGTTGGGGATGGGGATGCATAGGGTATGGTAATAAGAAGGCATTACAATAATAGCCAGAATGATCCTTAGGGATAAGATGGGGGTTCAAGGCTTTGTGTTTTAGAAGGGAAGGAGGGCTCAGAAAATGGAGAGGTAGGCATGTAGCCAGGGTGACTGGCAGAGTCAAGGGTGACAGAGTCAGGGCCCTGGAGCTTCCTGGCCACTGCTATGGAGCCTCATCTGAAACAACTCCCAGTGTCACCAGCAAGTAAAGGCCAAGGAAACAAGAGTGTCAAGGAGGGGCTGGAGAGATGGCTCAGAGGTTAAGATCACTGACTGATCTTCTGAAGGTCCTGAGTTCAATTCCCAGCAACCACATGGTGGCTCACAACCATCTATAATGAGATCTGATGCCCTCTTCTGGCCTGCAGGTGTATATTCAGACAGAATACTGTATACATAATAAATAATAAAGAAAACATGTTTAAAAATTTTTTAAAAAAGAGTGTCAAGGAATGTGTCTCAGCCATGCACAGGATGGCGCTATGAGACACCTGAGAAAATGCACCGATGTCAAAGCTGCCACCCTGAAAGACATCAGACAAAAAATAACACAGGATCTGGGGATGTGGCTCAGTGGTGATATACACGAACCCTGCATTCAGTCGTCAGCACCAAATGACAACTGCAGAAGCTTTAAGAAGCCATCCGATGGGGCCAGAGGGCTGACTTGTCAGGTCAACATACCTGCTGCCAAGCTGATGCCCTGAGTTTGAGTCCCAGGACACATATGGTAGACGATCTCTGTATACAGTCATGGTCCATGCACCACCAACCCACATACACACATACAGAATAATGGATGGATACACAGATACATAGATAATATATGGACGATAGATAGATAGATAGATAGATAGATAGATAGATAGATAGATAGATAGATAGATGAGTAGATAAATGATAGACAGACACACAGACAGGCAGGCAGGCAGACTTTATATAAAAATAAAATGTTAACAGAGGGGCTAGGGCAATAGTTCAGGTAGTAAAGTGCTTATCATTCAAGCATGGGTTGCATCCCCAGAACCCACATTTAAAAAGCCAAACATGTGTCACAAGCTTGTAACCACAACACTGTGGAGGCAGAGACAGGAGCCAGAATAGTCTACTCAGCAAGACTGAGGCCAGTGAGAGATCCCGTCTCAAAGTGGACAGCTTCTGAGGAATGGCACTTAAGGTCGACTCCTGGCTTGCACACACACACACACACACACACACACACACACACACACACAAATTTTAGCAGAAGCTACCCCACACACACACACTCACACCCTCCATTCTCCCAATCCATCCTGATCTGAGGAGAGGCAGGCCTTGTAATTTACCACACCCGATACCCGGCTCAGCACCTGCAGCTTATCCCTTCATTCCTCCCTAAACCCATAAAGCCAGCAGGGAAGTAACCGTGTGCCCACTGGAGGGAAGCTCCACACAGGTCAGATAGATAGGTGGGTGTGGCTGCCCAAAGCGCCGCAGCTGAAACGCTAACAATGAAAGTTTAGCTTCCTGGTCAGCAGCAAAGGAGTCCAAGAAGCATGAGAAAATTTCAGAGGAATTTACAGAGGGCTGGAAGAAGGACCACTTTTTCAATGCCTCCCTGGGTCTGCCATTACTGAGAGGCAGGACAAGGACCATCTTGTCTCAACCTTCTGTTTAGAAATGAGGGTCTGTCTTCAGTGTCTTCAGTACAGAAACCCAAAGTAATGTGTCCCAAAGCCTTATGAGAGAGAGAGAGAGAGAGAGAGAGAGAGAGAGAGAGAGAGAGAGAGAGAACGCCAGGCTGGAGCCAGAAAACCAGACTGATTTCAATTATGGAGAGAACTTCTCCCCTTCTTGCTTGTCGTCAATCTATGGTCAGAATCTGAGCAGTACCTCCACATAAAGGTGGGGATGCCCAAGGCTATCTGTCTGGAAGCCAGGTGAGCCCCAGGTAACTTCACAGCTGGGCGTGAAGACTGGGTAACTCTCGCTGTTCATGCCTTGACGGCAGTCACAAAACTTCATGAGGTTTGACCAGAGTTAGGAGCCTCTCCACCCACCTGGCTCATCCCTCCATCAGGAAGCCGAGCCTAAAGAGGGTCAAGAATGAGATCACAAGTCCATATTCTATGCTCTGAGCACCAGGAGAGAGGGCTGGTCAGGCTGGCCCTGGGAAACCTGTGAGTACTGTCAGAGGAGTTCCAGCTTAATGTCCCATTTTCCTGCTCTCACGGCACTGAGGACTTCCTGAAGCACATGTCCCAGGGACTTACAGAGCTCAGGTGCAAGGGACATGAACAGACAGGTTATGCTTTGACTGCTGCTGTTGCAGCCCAGACATCTTGCCAGCAAGAATCATTGTGCCCATCTTATAGGTGAGAGAGCTCAGAGCAGCTGAGTGACTCCCTAGGTCACCCAGGTGATACAGAGAAGAGCCTGGAATGCAGTGTTCTCTCGCTCTTCCTGCCACCCGCTAGCCCAGGCTATCTGCTGCTATTGATGTCAGGATGTCTGTCCAGTCTCTCCCTCACCAACGCAGCCAGCGCCCTCACGGGTCCTCAGCTGACTGTCATCAGTCCGAAGTCCTTCAGCCACTGCTTTGCTCCCCTCACACAAGGCTGATCCTCATCTGATGGTGCTACACCTGCTAAAACTGTCCCCTCCACCTTGGTTAGCCAAGGGGAACTAACCAAGCGCGTCCCGGGAGAAATCCTGGGTGATGGGCGCTGAGATGCTCCAGGTTAACAAAAGCACCGATTTGGGGAAAGAAATACTTCAGGTCTATTTTCAAGAAAGGAAAACTAATTTCCACTCCTCACTACCACGACCAAAGCAAGCTGACATTAACACCTCGGGATGTGTGGGGGATCCCTTCCGAGAGGTACTGCTTCCATAGTGAACAAACGGCCTCTTTGTGTATAAAAAGAAGCACTCTTTCCTCAAGGCACACAACCCAGAAGAAAGCTGTACTCAGCTGAGAGGAGGGGAGGTACTGAGCAGAGGCCCCGCCCACACGATCAGTAGCACCTCACGCAGGCAAGAGCATCCTTCTGTGGCGTCTTGCCCACTTGTCATCTTCCCTCCAACATCTGCTGCAAGAGGTCACTTTGCCCCGCGTCACTAAGCATCAAACGTTACCAGCCCTAGCGATTTCCGCTGATATTTAAAGGAGGCTTTGACCGGAGACTCCTTTAAAAGGCCATCCTTTTTCCTTGGGCCACAGTGTTTACATTTGATGGCCCTTAAACAGAACTGCTTTTAAGCAAAGACATTCACTACTTTCCTCACATGTCCCCATAAAAAGAAAAAATCTGGAGAACGTCTGAATCTGCCAGCCAGAAACTTGCTTGAGAACCCAGCAACCAGACTACAGTGTGGGAAGTCGCTACCCGACCAGGCTCCTTCCTCCCGGAGATCTGTGGACATCGACCCCTCTGAAGAGGGTCTGTCTTTGATTTATAGGGGATAGCTGCATATACTAATGCTTTAGTAGGCCCGGGACACAAGCTGCCTGAAGAACTGCACACAGCCTTCTATTTGACAGTGACTCCCATAAGGCAGCTATGACTATCACACCCGTTTCACAGATGGGAATCTAAGTCTCCGAGAGGCAAACAGATTGGCTCAGCTCTGATTACACATCGGAGGCTCTTTGGGGCTTTTCCTTAGCACAAAAGGCATAGAAAGAAGCCTTTTGTCAAACTACAGGTCTCTCAATCCCTTTGACTATGCCACCTTGCCATACTGGTTGAGGAGGCTTGGCTGTGTTCTCTCCTTCCTACCCCTCGATGAAACTGAACCCTCAGAACTGCTTGTTCTTCTGAACCTCTCTGAACTACCTAATCCCCTTCATAATGTCCAAGATATCACCTCTCCTGGGGGTTTGCTTCTGGTGCCAAAATTGCCTCAGGTGACCCGCAACCATCTTTAAAGGCTGGCCGGCCCCAGCAGCATCCATCCTCCACCAATGGGGTCAGCACGCCATCTAGTGGCTCCTAGCAAACCTTGTCATGGCCAGCCTGAACAGCTTGTGATCTGGGAAAAGCCCTTTCAGATCTGGGGACCCAGCAGAAAGGTTCAGAGAGAGGAAGCAACCAGCCTTAAGTGGCACAGCAAATTGGAATCTAGTCTCTTGGGTCATCACCCAGTTCTTGAGCAGCAAGCCACGCTTCCCTAATTTGCTGCAAGCTGTGTGTCTGGGAGCAGGGAGCAGCCTTCAATCTTAGTAGACGTGAATTAAAGGAAGTGGCACAATTGCAGAAATGCCCTCACTTCCTGTTCTGTATTTTTTTTTTAATTCTGTTATCTTCCTGAATAGGTAAGTTTGCATGTGGTATAAAATACAAGGGGCACAAAAATACATTTCATGGACCCCAGGACAACACCGCCCAATTATCAGTTTTCACATGCTCACTAGCCTTCCCATATAGTTACGGGTATACATAGATTCTTGCATTTCGGCACGCGGCACCGAACATACACGGTTCTCTCAACACCGCATCGACAACACCACTGTGCACTAGCACACAAGGGACAGCTTGACTCTTATAAAGTGACACCCATCTCATGTGGTGGTATGTGGAGCTGACATCATTTATTTAACCCTTTCCTAGTGGACATTAAGTGATTCCCAGTGCGTTTGTGGAGATCATGTGGCTCCCAATATCCATCCCAATAACAAGCATTTTGGGAAGAAATGTTAGAATAAATCCTTGAACAATAGAATTATTGAGGTTGCCCATTAGGATTAATTTTTGTCTCATAAACTAGAAAACTCAAGTATCGTAAAGATATTCTTCATTGTGCCCTGCAATAACAAGACATCTAGCAGCATACGGCCTGGGGACACATGGCAGCTTCATGATAGGACACAGGGTGTACACATGTGATTTCCATAGACATACCAAATTGGCTTCTTCAGAGGTTACACACTGGCTTGATTTCAGTGTGTTGCTCTGCACCATCTTCTTGTCAGGTTTTATTTAAAATTGCCCCATTCGGGCCTGTGAAGTGCCTCAGTGGGTAAGGTGACTGCTGCCCAACCTGCTGACCTGAGTTCGATCCCCAGGGCCCAATGGTGGAAGGAGAGAACCAACGCCTGCAAGTTGTCCTCTGACCTCCACAAGGGAGTGTGCACACATTTGCACACACACGATAAATAAATGTAAAAAAGAGATCTTATTCAAATCGACAAAATTGCTTGGTTACAAAGGTGAAATTGGTTCTCCTTACGCTTTTAGCAATCCTCTTAAGATACGCTTCTCACGGTCCAGAGAGAAACTTCCTTTTGTCCTGATAGTATGACTGCACTTGCAAGCTACTTTACTTTTAGTTTTGGTCTTGTTTGGACTGGACTTTTGTTAACTTTATTAAGGCACGAGATGCCCCCTGACCCACACACATATAATAAATAACACATTTCAGAAAGAGAAAAGGGAGTGTGTGTGGAATATTGACTTCTGAGCGCGGTTTAGCCGTTGCACTCTTGAGCTCACAGCAGCCATGGTTACCTGCACAAGGCCTGCTGGCATCTTGTCGTGGAGGGGGACGGGACTCACGAGGCTATACCCTGTCTTATCCACAGTTAGTGATGACGGGTGGAGGGAAAGGCATTTTTTTCAGTAGTGTAACCTCTGGTGAGGTGCCCGTGTGCCTGTAGACAGCCCTAATGAAACTGGGTGTCTGTCTCTCTCTCTCTCTCTCTCTCCCTCTCTCTCTCACACACACAGGGGGGGAGAGAGATGAAGGAAGGTAGAAGACAGACTGAGAAGAGAAAGGGAATCAGTGGGGATGGCAGAGGATAACAGACATTATATACATATGAAAATGTCATAATAAACCCCATTTGTGTATCGTTTCCACACAAGCACAAAAGACAAAAACTTGGCATCTGAGCCTTCACTTTGCACCTGTCTCCTTTGCTCTAGGAGCAGCAAGCCTGCTGCACAGGCATCTTATGAATCAGCCTAGCCCACCCCGCTCCAGCAGCTGCAACTCTGTCTGACCATCCTGACATAATGATCAACCAGACCACAGTTTAACCGAGACTCATTAACTAGGTATGTTCCTTGCCCACCCCCGCCCCCACTCAGTTCCTTCACTACACAGTCCGGGAGCATGTGTCAGTTAACCAAAAGGCAGAGCTACAGGCACTGGTTCCCTTGTCTTCCTGATATAGCTATGTTGATTAAAGTTCCTTCCGGCTCAGCACTGTAGAGCTCAGGCTGTGACCTAAGTGACCGCATATTGTCCAAAACTGGGGCTTTCCAGCTACGCCGTGCCCTGAACACTCCATTTTACAAAGTCCCAGTTTACTCTAGTGTGGAACGCAAATGCAAAGCAGAATGACCCCACATCTTGTTTGTGCATATGAACAACCACGGTCCCTCCAGCACAGACCTCGAGGCGCACACCAATAAATGACTTATTTATGCAAATAAAATACTTACTCAAACCATATCACAAAAAACCCCAAGCTAGTGAATTCATCAAACTCACCAAGCCAAGGAACAAAGCAACGCTCTTTCCTGACCATTTAAAAGGAGCTATAGGGGTGCCCACCAGTCTGCTGTCAGACCATCCAGTGTACCCACCAGCCTATCGTCAAACCATCCAATGCGCCCACCGGCTGTCATCAAACCATCCAATTCACCTAGCAGCCTCTCATCATAGCCTCTCAACTCTGTCTTGGGGATTTTATTCAGCCCATTTGAATCACCATCCTTACACACCAGTTCCAGCCTCTCCCACCTAACCACTTGCAGCAATTCTTGGAACACTGTGTCAGCTTTACGCCATCGCCTTCAGGCGGGCCTCATTGACCCCTCTGTCCTCTTTAGCACTCTCATAACTATTCTGTTATATAGTATAAATGTATTCCATGACTATATATTCACATGAATTTGTGTATAAAATGTAAAGTGTGATCAAAAACTAATATTAGTAATTAAGATTGGAATAAAAACTAAAAAAAACGCTATGGCTGCCAATGGCCATGCCTGTCAAGTGAAATTAGTAGTACTTGGGTACTAAAATCAATGAAATTGGGGCTGGAAAGATGGCTCAGTAGTTTAAGAGCCCATGCTGTTCTTCCAGAGAAGCCAATTTTGGGTTTCAGCACCCACATTAGATGACTCACAAGTGCCTGTAACTCCAGCTCCAGGGGACTCTACCCTCTTCTGGACTCTGTGGGCATTGTACTCATGTGTATATACCCACACAGAGACACAATACACATAACTAAAAACAAATCTTAAAAAAATAAAGTCAAGAAAAATTGACATAGCTTATACATTTATCATGACCCAAAGAATACAGATGGCCAGGTGTGGTAGCACATGCCTTCATCCATCATTTGGTAGAGAGAAGCATGCAGATCTCTGTGAGTTCAAGCCCAGCCTGGTCTACCTGGTGAGTTCCAGGATAGCCAAGGCTGTGTAGAAAGACCCTGTCTCAAAATTAATTTATCAATCAATTGTGGTGTTGTACAAATGTGTCCCTCTATGTTTCTGACGCAGCTCTCTCATGACCACCATTACTTCCTCTGTTAGGATTTTTGGGGGGTAAGTCACATGACATGATATGCTAGGGCCCCATATCTGAGTGTCTCACCCAGGATTCTGATAACAGAGAGCCGACACAGCCCCAAGAATAACTGCAAGTGTCTAGATAAGAGATTAGTGTCACAGCCCAGGGACAGAGCCGGTTCTAGGCGTAGAAAGGGCAGAGCTGGTGTGGAAGAATTGATTCAAATGGGCTGATCAAAAGTCCCAGGACAGAGAGCACTGGGTAATTTGATGCTGGGCCAATGGATGCCTCTATAATTCAGCACTGGATGATGGGCTGGTGGATGCTTCTACAACTCAGCATTGGATGCTTCTTTACTTTACATGGCTGTGTTCCTTGACTTGGCGAGCTTGGGTTTCCTGGGGTACAAGTGCGTGCCACCGTGAATGGATTTTTTTTTTATCTTATTCTTCTGCTGGGCCTTGGGCCTCAGGCGAGGCTTTTGAACTCTAATGTATACATATACTGACAATTGTCAGCTCTTTAGTTAATGATGCTGACGAGTGGGTGTGGCCCATCGAGTGAGGCCTTTAGTCTTGTGAAACTCGGGTTCAGGAAAGCTTTAAAGCAGGGCCCTGAAGGGAGTAAAGGGCAGCTCCAGGTGGAGGAGATGTGTCAGTACTAATAGGAAAGCCACTTGGATATCCTGGAGTGGCTGGGCAGCCCTCTAAATAACTCTAGGGAGTGACTTACAGAGAGATTCCAGGTATCTGCCATCAGCTGGAATGGACCTTGGAGATAAAACCTGGAGTTGGTATGCCTGCCCACACTGGGCAGGGAGATGAGCTAAGGCATTAGGACCTCAAGAGGCAAATTCCAAGTGGGCTGGTATGCTTCCACATCAACTTTGCAAAATCTACATTACTTTCCTTTCTGTAAAAAAAGGAAAACCATATCCATGGCTTGTATAGCAAGGAAGATTGATGTGGAGGTGAGCCCAAAGCAGCCAGAGTTAGTTTGTAAGATCTGGGCCCATCTACAGAGCAGCACGAAACTTCAGGCTGAAGTTTTCAAAAAGCACTCCTCTTGCTCTACATAAACTTCATCGGTAAACCAGGAGCATTGTCAACAAATTTGCATGTTACCCTCAAAGAACCTCTAACTTCTAGTGCCAAATACACGCTCGCCACAGACCCTGTTTGTATTCAAAGCCGACTGCCAGTCTGCTTGCGGCTTGTCTGAAAGTCTATTTTCCCGACCAATTGAATCACATTCCGGATTAGAAAAGAATTATTTTATCTTGGGAAGGACAGAGAGAGATAGGTGTACAGACGGGCCAAGTCAGACTTGAATTTTAAAAACAGTTTTTTTTTTTTCCCCTGCACATCCTTAGGTCATTTCCCCTCCTACATCCTGTTCTCCGGCTGGAATGTAATCTCCCTTTGGTCAGGCTGGGTGTTTTGCTGCCCTCTCCCTTCAGGGTGAGGGTGGTATTGAAAGGTGGCCATCTGAGGTTGTGTTTGGACAGGAATGTAAGAGACTTGAGAGAAAGAAGGCTGGGTTGTATATCTTGGAGGAGAAATTGAGTCAAGGAAACCAAGTCAGACCTGACAAGGAGAGTGTGTGACTGTCTACAGCATGGGGGAGATGAGTATAGACAGTCTACACTAGCAGAGTCGTGTGGACATTGGTTCTCTAGCTCCTTTTAGCTGACTTTACAACTGGTTTCTATGGTGACCAGAGATAATTCGAAAAAAAGTCACTTGCTCCTTCCAGCTTCAGGCCCACATACGGTTATTCTCTTTCTTATCTTTATTCAGCTATCACTCCCCCCCCTTTTAGCCAGAGCTGATCACTCATTTGGGGGTAAACATTGGATTCTAGAAGTTTGATGTTTGACTCTTTTCTTGGAGCAGAACTGAGGCCGATTCTGCTAAAATACAGTCTTCATTAAATTTGATTTCAGAGGGGGAGTGACTCATTTTCTATTGCAGTCTTTGTCACTTACAGACAGGGACACACTCTGAGATATGTGTCACATGTTCTGAGATATGTGTCATTAGGTGCGAAAGAGTGAACATCACAGGCTGCTATCAAATACTAACATGGTCACAGTGTCACTAGGTAATACGATCTGGAGTTCATCGTCGACAAAGTTATTATTGGCAACTAACTGTACTAAGTATGTCTCTAATATTACCCGGGACATACATACACTAAACATGATGAATTGTAATTGTTAATTTTGTGTCTGTGCTTGTGTGTGTCCACATGGAGACCGGAGGACAGCTTTGAACGTTCCTCGGGCTCTTCTTGTCTTTTCTTGTCATTTTCTCCTTTGCTTTCCTTTTCTCTCTCTCTTTCTTTTGACTGAGTCTGGCCTGGAGCTCTCTCTGCAGACCAGGCTGGCCTTGAACTCCCAGAGATCCACTGCCTCTGCCTCTGACTACTGGGATTAAAGACTGCATGACTACACCAAGATTCATTTTCCGCTTTACTTTTCTTCTTTCTTTTTCTTTTCTGGTACTAGGAACAGAACCCAGGGGACCAGGAGTTCAAGGTCATTGTCAGTTAAGTAGCAAATTCAAGGCCAGCCTGAGCTACAGGAGAACCTGTCTTAAGGAAAATGAGGAAGAGGAAGAGGAGAAGGAAGAGGAGGAAGTCATTTCCCACATTCACATTCGGTTTCTCTGCCAATAAGCATTCTCTACTACAGAACTCGCCATTTTCAGTGTTCGGTATTTCATGAAATGAACTAGTTCAGTTACAGGCTGCTGTGAGAACAGAGGCAGAGGTCCACCTCCGAACACAGGCCTGACGCAGATGGAACACTAGATCTCACATAGTTCCAATTGTCACTGTCACCCCTGGGCTCCTGCCGCCTTGAGGAATCAATCCTTTCCCCAGCATCCTTTGCCTTCTACAGATTCTCACAAGGAGTGTGGTCAATGTTCCTGCCTTTCCTCCGCTGCATTTGAACCCCTTGAAGGCAGGGACCTCATCTGGCTGCTCTAGGAGCCCGTACTTGACTCTGGGTTTCACACTTGTTGGTCTCTAGTGCCTTTGCCACTAATTCCTTGTATGTACCAGACTCCAGAGACTGCTGTTTGATGAATGCTTGCAACATGATATAATAAATTAAAATTCATTTTATAATGTGGCTCTAAAGACAGACACTGCACTGCAAGTGACATCATGTCGGGCTAGTGACACCAATGTCATTAGTAAGTTTACTTTCAGAACAGTATCCTTGGCTTGAACCTATGGGATAATAGTCCAGAATCCCACCAATTGTGACCTATAAGAATGGCCTCCCATTGGGAAGAGGCTGGCAGATGGTGTCCCTTTAGGACACAGTTGTCTCCAATGTCTTAGTAAGCAGCTTTGGATAAATTATGACTTTCTTTGAAATCACACAAGACTAAAGATGCTGTGGTGGAAACAAAACTCAGAAGAAGTCCCCTCTTGGATCTCTTATCCCCCACTTAACTAAAAGAGCAAGTTCTAGTGAAGGGAAGTTCTGGAGAATGCTCTGAAGGTCCAAGACGTGTCCTAAACTCTCTCCTGCCTCTGGGACACCAAACCCATGCATCTTCTTACATGAAAAGTGTCTGCCCCTCACTCTGGTAACCTTCCTATATTTTGTTCAAGACCCCACTTATAATACATTCTCCATTTGATCTTACAAAAAAATTGCTACAGTCCCTTGAGGATTTTTCTGAGTCTATATTATCCATGTTCACAAGTCCAAAGAAGAGGTCAAGAGGTCAAAGAAGAGGTACCTTATGTCTGTACCTCCAGAAATAGGACCTCCAGAAATGGAGGGACTATGTATACCAGGTCAAAGCAGCCATCAGGGCGTTCTGGTTTTTCTTTGTTGGGGTTTTTGTTTTTAACAAAACAAAAAGTAGGGCATAGGCTGCAGATTAGATCCCAAGGAACAGGAGCTGAGAACCCACTCCCCTAAATTCTCCTCTAAGCCCCACATGCAATATGTGCTCTCACATACACACAATAAATAAATGTAATTTTAAAAATTTTTTGAGAAGGGCAGTGGTGGCACACGCCTTTAATCCCAGCACCCAGGAGGCAGAGGCAGGTGGATCTCTGTGAGTTCAAGGCCAGCCTGGTGTACAGAGCGAGTTCCAGGACAGGGCTGGACTGTTTCACAGTGAAACCTTCTTGATAAACCAAAAAAAAAAAAAGAAAGAAAGAAAGAAAAAAGAAAAGAAAAGAAAAGAAAAAAAAGAAAAAAATTGAAAGCCAGTCAGGAACTGAATCCCACCTTGGAGTGCACAGTGAGCTAGAGACCAGTCTGGATCATATAACAAGATTCTGTCTCAAAAGCTGACTAAATGCTAGAAATCCCCTACAAACAAACCTAGGGCTGGGCTCTAGATGCTTCTGGGCAGCATTAGAGGATCCTAAAGGATGCGTGGGGAGGCTTGGTGAAAAAACTTTACCCAAACCATAGTATTTAGGAGCTGAAAGAACCTGAGTCTGCCAGGCAGTGGTGGCGCACGCCTTTAATCCCAGCACTCGGGAGGCAGAGGCAGGCGGATCTTTGTGAGTTTGAGGCCAGCCTGGTCTACAAGAGCTTGGAGTTCCAGGACAGGCTCCAAAGCTACAGAGAAACCCTGTCTCAAAAAAACCTGAGGCCATGACCCCAACACACACACAAAGACACATACCACACCACCTCCACCACCTCGGCCACTCATAAGCATGACCTTAAATCCTTGGGCTTCTCTGGGTTTAAATTTCCGTATTATTTTAATTATTTATTTACTTAGTAACTCAGGCTGGTCTCAGACTCATTGTATGGTGGAAGCTGGTCTTGAGCTTCATCCTGCCTTCACCTTCCAAGTGCTGGGATTGCACATCCAGTTGTTCTTTTTAGTTTTAGCTGTAAAACGCCCTATTGGAAGCTGGAACTCGACTCTTAACACCACTAGACTGAAAGATGTGAGCAATTCACGGGCTGGGGATCCCTAGGGACATCTCCCAGGCCTCCAGTTCTCTAGAGATCCTGGAGATTCCCACGTTGTACCAAGTCGCCAGGCTCAACCTTTCAAAATTGCTTACAAAATGCTCTAAGGAACAAAGTGGTCTAAGACTGCCTAATCATCTCTACATGATTCCAAGCACCCATTTTCCAAACCGGAAGGCCAAGAGTGTACTCTCAGAAGTAGCGGGCTTTGCATGAGGCAAAAGGAGTATAAAAAGGGGAGGAGGGAAGAGAGAGACAGAAAGACAGAGACAGGGAGAGGAACATACGGTGAGCCTGGCCTGTGATCCCCCAAAACCCTGTGCTTCTCCAGCTCGCCAGCCAGCAGATCCGCAGCAGCTCTGGGGCGGGGCTAGCGGGCATGGGGCGGGGGCCAACAAGGTCACGTGACTCTCGTCCCGGAAGCTCTTGAGTCGAAGACACCACCTCCCGGATGACCCGGTTTGTAGCTGCTGGTTCAAGTGGTCTCCCCTGTCCACCACTATGGCCTGGACCAAGTACCAGCTGTTCCTGGCCGGGCTCATGCTGATCACCGGCTCCATCAACACGCTTTCAGCAAAGTGAGTCTGGGTCGGGCCGGGAGGGGCCTGCTGGGCCCATGGGTGCGAGGCATCCTGTGCCTTGCCCTGTCATCCTCTCGTCGGCTACTCTCCAGCCCCACCAGCCCTCCACATTACCGAGAGCTCAGTCGCGCTGGTGTGGACAAAGGGGTGGAGACGCCGGGAGGATGCGGGCATCTGAAGCCCACTTTGATTCGCGGTCACTTCCGTCTCCGAGCCTCAGTTTCCTCATCTTTGAGCCAAGGGCTGGATCAGTTCCTCCCAGCGGCGCTCTCGGTGCCGCGGGCAGAGACTGGGCGCCTCCCTGCAGGGGCTGGGGGACTGCAGAGGAGGAAACAGCTCCTGCAATGACAGAGCTGAAGGAATGGGGAAGCCGGAGGAAAGTGACCATAGATCATTCTCTGAGAAGAAAGAGGGTTAGCTACATCTTGATGCTTAGTGAGACTCTTATGTGACAGAGGCTTGGAGGTAGGAAAGAGAAAGGCTAGCTCCACTCACAGCGTCAAATGCCCAGTTGGACGTCTCCCGTCCATCATCAGAAGGCACACCGACCTGTGGAATGACTTGTTGAAAGTGACAGAATTGAAAAAAAGAAAGAAGTAGTGTGGCCAACATGAAGAACTGCGTGAAGCTGGGACCCACTCTGTGACTCTGCTTGCAGAGTGTGGGTGAGGCGGGAAACACAAAGGCAGGTGGTGGAAACCCAGATCCAGAGTGAACCACAAAGCTGACCCACAGGATCAAGGCTGTGTGTCTGGGCTGGGAGAAGGGTCCTTAGCCCAGCCCGGGAAGGTAGTTGGGTACTTCAGCTCTGGTGTGTGGGAGTAACAGTCTTGAGTAGGTTGGGGACTAAGGTCCGTACATCACTAAACGGAGGAGCCCGACATGATCTCCTCTATCATGGCAGAAAGACCCTCTTCATCTGCTCACCATCTAAACTCCTCAGTGAGTGAGCAGCACCTGTCCTTTGTCCAGTACGCACGTGGACAAGGGCGGGCAGTGTTCCCTTCAGAGCCTCGGTTCCTACTGGGTCCGCTAAGCAAGAGGAGTTGGTGTGGCGACTCCCAGTACAAGGTTTTCTGACTTCCAGGGCTGTGTGCTGTGTTTCCTGAACTTTCTGTGGGCCTCTGCACGTTGAGGAGCTGGCTGTGAGCCTCGTGTAACCGTTTCTGATTTGCTTCTGAGGTTTCTTTTGTCTCACAGACTCTATCAAAGCTGTGAAAATGCTTAGGAGAGAAGAGGTCACTTCATCTGAGGTGACTGTGGTACCTCTAGTGTCAGGGAGAAGGCAGAAGTGACCAAGAGAAGGTCCCTGGCTTTGAGATGTTTTAGTATCTGAGGTGGAAGAGACAGGTGTATACACATATGCCAGTCACAGTGGGCCACCTCCCTTCCCCTAAAGGAGGGCACAATTGATGGAACCTAGAGTGGGCTTGTGAGTTTCTTGGGCTTATCTGAGTGTCTCCCAGCTGCCTAGGACAGCTTCTAATGCTCAGAATGGCTTTTACTGCCAGGGCTGCTGCCCCCAGGGAGAAACCAAATGGTCATTTGCTGCTTAGATAAACCAAGCTGACTCAGTCATTCCTTTCAAAAGCTCCAAACTGGTCAGGTAGGAAGCCAGGGGATCCTCAGTCCCAGGAAGCCCCACCCTTTGAGGCTTCTGAGTCAAGAAGAAGGCTCCCAGGTGAGAGGCTTAACCTTTGATCCTGTCCTTTGCCCTGTCTCCTTGTGTGGGGCCTCTCAGGAGCCCCCCAACCCCACCCTCACCCTCATCCCGAGATAGGACCCAGAGCTAAGACTGTAAACCGTTCTGAAGCAAATGCTGTGAGAAAGAAGGTGGGGGGAGCAACGAGCATACGGTGATGTGAGCTTTGAAAATGGCGTGGTTGCCTGCGGTTTCCACTAGGAACAGCCAGCCACAACAGCATGGGGGCAGCCAATACACAGCACCCAGGCCTACCAAGTTACAGGCCAACTACCTTGGCATCCTTGACATGATCTCAGCGAGGGAAGTGGAAGGGTTTGTCATCCCCAAATGGGAAACTGAAGCACAAAAAGATTCAGTTACATGCAGCTTCAACTCACCTCCCAAATGGTATCTTCAGTCTGAGTCCGAGTGGCCCAGCTCTAGAATCCATGCGCTTAGCCACCAGTTAGGAGAGAGACTGGAGACCTCACCATTCATTTGGGAGACTAGTTGGTTATATATTTATTTATCTTTTGAAGCTGGGTCTCACTATATAGCCCTAGCTGGCCTTGAAAGCTGCCTTCACCTCCCAAGTACTGGGTTTACAGACATCCGCCACCATGGCCATGGGCATTTTGTTATTGTTATGAACTGAAATCACCCAGTCTGACCCCTACAATTTACAAAGGAAGCCCCCAAAGAAGTTGCTTTTTGTGACTTGACTTACTGATATCAAGAATGGGTTGGCACTCAAGCCTGAAGACTTTAGTCCCACCCCCATCCGAGACTTTGGGATTGTACTGCCCCAAAGTGGGTTTTCTTCTCTTATCTCCCTACTGTATCTAGAAAGTGTAATCCAGCCGGGCAGTGGTGGCACACGCCTTTAATCCCAGCACTCGGGAGGCAGAAGCAAGCGGATCTCTGTGAGTTCGAGTCCAGCCTGGTCTACAAGAGCTAGTTCCAGGACAGGCTCCAAAGCTACAGAGAAACCCTGTCTTGAAAAAGAAAAAAAAAAAAAAAAAGAAAGAAAGTGTAATCCTATAAATGGCATCTCCTACTCCCGCCCCCACCCTCAGGGTACTCTCCTTATGGGACTAGACTGCAAGCTCCTACCCAGGTCAGGGAATCCTGTCAATCATCTCACCTGCTCAACTCAAGAGACTCTGGCAGACCTGTGAGGGGAGCTCATTGCTACCTTTCCCAGAGTCCCTGGGAAGATTGACAGCCTCAGATGAGGAAGCGTCTGAGAGCATGTGCTGTCTGCTCTGCAGGGACCACAGGTCAGCTCTCTTCTGCCCACTCAGTAGGTTTTAGAAGACCACAGAACTGTCACATGCCAATGGAGAGAAAGGCCCTAACTGCAGCCATGACTAACCCTTACTCCCCTCTCTGGGTGTCGGCTAAGGTCCCTCCCCTGGGAAGTGATGCTTCTCCTTTCAGTGGCTGTTTCCTTGTCCCCCTCCCCCCCATCAGCTACTTGTATCGACCAGATCCTTGAGTCCAAGCCATTTATGTCTACTGGATTCAGTGCCCGTGGCAAGTACCCATTTCAGAGCCTCGTTGTCCAGATCCAGCTGGGGTTCTCCACCAGAAGACCCATGGTCAAACAGACCCTTGCTGCTCCCTCCTAAGCTCCCAAGGCATCCCCGCCCCATACTTCTGGGGGTTGAAGAGCCCACCTAGTCAGGGAGAGCCTGTGAACCTGACTGTAACTCCTGTCTACCTGTGGACAAGAGACCCTGCCTGGCATCACCAGGCCTTTATAAGAGAAGAAACCCCCACTATCCCTTCAACTTTTGTCCTTGGCACTTTGCCCCTGCCCTTTGGGTTCTATGAATGGCTTGGCATTGTTGCTTCTGTGTGGCCACAGGACCAACTTGAGAGAGCCTGTCCAGAGGGTAGAGCAGTGGAAGGGAGGGAACCTGAGGTTTAGAAGCTGTGTGATGAGAGGAAGCACTGGGCCTCTGTGAGCCTCAGTCTCCTCAGCTGTCAAATGGGTATGATAATCTGTCCTATGCCCCCCAAAACTGTAGGAAGGTCTCCTCACCAAGAGCAATGGGAGGCCTTGCCACCAGGCATCCTCTTATAATATAGGACCACCTACTCATGGGGAAGCTGCGGCCTTCTGAAGACCCCTGGATGAGACAGCTGTCTCACTAGCTTTGACAGCCTGTGTGATTCAGGAGGAAATGACAGCAATTCTGCAGGAATCAGCAGTGACCGGATATATCAGACACATCTTCTGTCTCTGTGTGTCACCCCTGCATGCACAACTCCCAGAATGCTGAGCTTTGAGTGTGGGCAAGGAAGGCCTGCTGCCAGTGACTCACCACCCAGCATAGTTACCCACCCTGCAGCCTGCCTGCTGACACTCAGGGAACCTTGACAGGAGCTGGCCTCCGCTGGCAAAGGGTATACCCTCCTACGGCTTCAGAATAAGGTGTCTAGAGAATATGGAGGGCTGGCCCTCCCCTCCCCTCAGCAGGAACAGGCTGGAGTAAGAAGGTTGGGCAAAGTTGAGAGGATGAAGGCACAGAACTGGATGCTAGCATTCCCAATACTAGTCCTGGATACTACCCCCATTGTAGGCTGAATTGTATGGCCCATCTTGGACCCAGGGTTCGTCCATCTGTCATCTGTCCATCTGTAAGGGGTTTTGCAGGATGATGATCAAGTTTCTTTTACTTCCATATGTCATGGCTGTGAAACTTTGGAGACACCACCCAGACCCTTTCTCGCCTCCTCTGCCTCAGGCAGCATAGGGTATCCAGGGACTGGATGCTCTCCCAGGAACTCGTAGGCCAAAGCCCAATGAGACCACACTGACCCTACCCAAGGGAAGGTGGCTCTGGCTTCTTCTGCACGTGGAATCAGAGAGGAAAGGTACATAAAAGGCCCTGTTCTTACAGGGCCTGGATTAGCTATTACTTTTGGCACTTGTCAACGTTGACCTGGGAACATCTGGAGCACATCCAGCTTGTGTGACCCAAAGCCGAGCCTTCTGGGTGTTCTCTGTCTTTGATGGTAAACTGCAGCAGGGCTTGACCACAGAGATGCATGTTGTCAGCTAGAAAAACCCGAACTTCTCTCTGCACCCTGAGCACATGTTGCCCTCTGAAAATGACAGTCCTTGTGAGGCTTACCCAGACTGCCCACGCAGTATGCTCTACACAGGCCTGGCACAGGCAGTGCTCCATGAATTGCCTGTTAAAAAAAAAATGTTTGTGGTGATGCATACTTTTAATCCCAGCAGAGGCAAGTGGATCTGTGTGAGTTTAAGACCAGCCTCATCTACATAGTGAGTTTTCAGCCAGCCAGGGCTGCATAGTGAGACCCTGTCTCAAAGAAGGAAAAAAAAATGTTTGTGAGGCTGGAGAGATGTCAATGAAGCACTGCCAGGCAGCCAAATGCCATCTGACTCTAGGGGTCGTAGCTGTCATCCTCAGACACTTTGAGGCTGGATCTTGGATCTTGTCCGTGAAACATGCATGGTGAGCCAAGGCCCCTACTCTTGTCTCCTCCCAGGCCTGAGGAGACAGTGGACTGACTGTAGCTGATACCTAGTCCTTGGGTTGGATAGGTTCTTAGATACAAAGAGATTCCATTTCTCCGCTGGGAAGCTAGCCAGCAATGCCTGTCCAGACAAACCAGGCCCTACCTTGTATAGAAAGCCTAGACAAGTCTTAAGGAGAAAGGCTCAACTGGGCAGCCAGCCAGCTAACTCCCCAGAAGACAGACCCATACTGTACCTGTTGCACCAGCAGGGGCCACCTCAGACCCACGGGAAGTCACCCTCATGGACTCTGGGCCAGGGGCCAAAGCACCTATACATTCCCAAGTCTGGAAGGCTCAGTCACTCAACAACCTCGTGGGCTGTGCAGTGATGTGCAGGGAGCCGCAGGTGGAGAGTGGGAGCACCCATGCTAAACTCACAGACCTCAGTGAGTGTGGGATCAGGATGAGCATTAGATGTGAAGATTGTGAGCACGAGCAGTCACCCAGGGTGCTGCTGGGTAATGGCCACCCTGCTGTGGTCCAGACCTAGAGCGTCTTGGGTGTCGGTCTGTGATCTAAAGGAATAGCAGCAAGATGAGCAAATGACTTCTGCAACAACCACTTACCCCCCCACCAAAGGAATCACTGGCCTCAGCTGTAGTTGGCTGTCATGCGCTTGACGTCACTTCCCTTCTACCTCTGAGAGGATCCCTGGCTTGCTCCCTTCCTGGGTCAATGGCTTTGTTCCCTCAGTAAAGCCTGAGCCCTTCACACAGTCTCAGCTTTTCCTCTTACTTGGTTATCTCCCCTAGGCCTTCATAGAGACTCTTTAAGCCAGAGGAAGCATGAGTTCCAAACGGGACTGCCTGGATGAGGGATGCAGCTGGTCTGAGGCCCCCACTCAGGCCCCATGTCCCCATCATGTCTGTGAGCCCAAGAGCCAGAACCAGTAGCAGATCAGGCCCCAGAAATGAGAGATGTCCTGTTATATAGTAAGGGCCTTTTAGCTTCTGAGGAGCTGAGGCTGGAACTAGCTATGTCCCGTGCCCTATCCTGTACAGAACTCCAGACTTCTCCCCCTCTAGCCAGGTCCACAGGAGCACTTGCAGAAGTCAGCAGCCAGGAGGGTGGAAGACTAGGAAGGACTGGGATGGTTATCCAGGAAAGAAGATTCACAAGGTCATAGTAGTTCCAGGTGGCAAAGAGATCTCCAATTAGAAAATGGATGTCTGGAGATATAGCAGCCCAGCAGGAAGAAAAGTCAAAAGGAGCTTTTGTGCTTAGGCGGCAACAATTCAGAATGATGAGTGTAGCTGCCTGAAGTATGCTGGGAAGGGTTCTGGGCTGGATGGGGACCATTTCCACCAGTGATCTCTATCTGTGGTGGTACTCACTGGCATTTGTACTCTATGGCAGGTGCCACATGCTTTAGGTAAGCATTAAAAGGGCCTTCTGGGCTGTGAAGGATCAAGTGATCATCTCCTGGGCCTGAATGCCCCTCTAGATAAGAGGCTTGGTTGATTGGTTGGTTAGTTGGTTGGTTGGCAGGTAGTAGGTTGGTTGGTTGGTTGGTTGGTAGGTTGGTTTGTAGGTTGGTTGGTTGGTTGGTAGGTAGGTTGGTTGGTTGGTTGGTAGGTTGGTTCGTAGGTTGGTTGGTTGGTTGGTTGGTAGGTAGGTTGGTTGGTTGGTTGGTAGGTTGGTTCATAGGTTGGTTGGTAGGTAGGTTGGTTGATTGGTAGGTTGGTTGGTTTGTTGGTAGGTAGGTAGGTTGGTAGGTTGGTTGGTTGGTTGGTAAGTTAGTTGGTGGCAGGCCTCTACACATAGCCCAAGCTAGCTTCAAACTCACTGTGTATCTCAGGCTGGCCTTGAACTCACATCAGTTCACTTGGCTTAGCCACTTTAATGCTATGCTTACAGATGTGTGGTCCCATGTCCAGATGACCAGAGACTCTTGATACTTTTCATGTACTGATTCCTTTGACTGACTGGTAGAAATCAAAGATTTCAAAAGAAGCCAAACAAGTTGAAATAAAGTCATCAAATATTAGAGAGCAAATTTGCTGCCAGGGTTGGTACATGTCTATAATCTTAGCATTGGGAACCTGGGGAGAAGGATTTAGAATTCAAGCCTGGATTGTATAGTGAGACCTTGTCTTTTTTTTTTACAATGTTTTTGTTTAGTACACTAAATTTCAAGCAGTGGCTTTAATTTTATTTTGAGGAGTAATGGGTGTAATGCACTTTGTATAAACAGCACTAATATAATATTAATATCTGATTTCTACAAGTTGTAGAAACACAAGTAATGTGATTCTATATTTGTAAGATGATGAAATGCTATCTTAAAACCCCTCACCATAGCAACGGGCTCCTTTGAAAAGGAGCATCAATTGGGACTGAGTGTGAGTCCAGCCAGGTGGAGAGTCTGTCACGCCACCATTCTGACCTCCCGCCTCTCTGCTGCAGGTGGGCTGACAACTTCAAAGCTGAAGGCTGTGGAGGAAGCAAGGAGCACAGCTTCCAGCATCCCTTCCTCCAGGTACCAGCATCTCCTCCTGCCCATCTGCCAGGCTTCATCCAGACACCCTTGGGGCTGGTTTCTTTCCTTGTCTAGGGATGAAGCTCCCCTGGTTCTCCAAAAGCCATCTAGCTCTCTCCTCTCCCAGCATAGGGCCAGAGTCCAAGAGTACCCCAGGAAGGGGCATGGTTCTCCGTGGGAGGTCTGCATGGTCCTGATGACTGGTCGTGTTTTCACCATGTCCCATCTGGACACATGGAAAGCACTAGCTCTAGTGACAAAAGTGTTTGGTACATCTCTTTTGAGCCCAGAACACCACTGGGATGGGTACACAGAAGATACCCCACTTCTGTACCGTGAGTTAGAAGGCTCAGGTTTATCCCCAGTGTGTTAGCAGCTGGCTATCGGGCCTTCCATGAGTCTTTGAGCCTGTCTAAGTCTGGTTGTAAAGGCTGACCTAGCCGGTTGTGGTGGCGCACGCCGGTAGGATTTGCTGAAAGAGGCAGAGGCAGGAGGATCACGAGTTCGAGGCCAGCCTGGGCTACACATTTAAAAAAAAAAAAAAAAAAAAAAAAAAGGCTGACCTGAAGAGTTGAGTTTACACCATGCCACACCCCCTAGGGTATCCACTGAGATATTCTGGGACCCCTGTGACAGGCCTAGGGGCCTGGCTGGCTACCCACAGCTACTCTGATTTTGTCTGTTTGACATTTGAGGATTCTAGGTAAGCTCTTGCCTGAAATGTGGTTATATTAAACTAACAGTACTGATAAGGGTGGCCCCGAAGCCCCTTCTGTGCTGAGTCCGCAATTCTTGTTCCTGCAGGCAGTGGGCATGTTCCTGGGAGAGTTTTCGTGCCTTGCTGCCTTCTACCTGCTCCAGTGCAGAGCCACAAGACAGTCTGACTCCAGCGTGGAGCCCCAGCAGTCCTTCAGTGCCCTACTTTTCCTGCCTCCAGCCCTGTGTGACATGACTGGAACCAGCCTCATGTATGTGGGTAAGTCAACTGGCCACTAGTGAATCAGCACCCCACCCCACCCCACCCTACCACTCCCCCACAGTCTTCACATGTGCACATCCAAGACTTAGTGGTCAAGCTCATCTTGTCCCTGCTCCCTGAAGACACCTTACCGGCCATTAATCATGTCTTTCTTTTGCTAGCCCTGAACATGACCAGTGCCTCCAGCTTCCAGATGCTGCGGGGTGCAGTGATCATCTTCACAGGCCTGTTCTCAGTGGCCTTCCTGGGTCGGAGGCTGGCCCCAAGCCAGTGGGTGGGCATCCTGGCCACCATTGCAGGATTGGTGGTGGTTGGCCTTGCTGACCTCCTGAGCAAGCATGACAGTCAACACAAGCTCAGCGACGTCATCACAGGTGAGGCCAGCTGGGGACCTGAGGCTGCTTAAAGTCATCCCACAGATTCATCCAAGCTCTGCCATCTGTGTGTCCTGGGTTGGGTCATGTGCCTGATGGGTACATGGTGGGTAGAGTGTGGGGGAGACCAGAAGACTGTGACCATTCCAAAGAAGAGACAGACAAGCAGCATGACGGAGCTATCTGGTCCTGCGGCTCATATTCACAGACAAACTGCTGGTTTGGAGAGGGACAGAAGGACCAATTACTGACAGATGCCCGTGCGTTTGTCATCACAGTACCCCAGACCCCGGCAGGAACCACTGCAGTACGCTTTACAATGAAGTGACCACCTGAGCCACTCAGATTCACAATTAAACCTAAAGTATCTTATCTCAAGCTTATTGCTTGTCCAGTTCTCAGGCCAAGGCATGTCTCTGTGTCTCTGGGCCTTCTGGAACCCCAGGCCTGCCTGCTGTCTTGCCCTCGGGCCAGGAAGTCAGGACCCATAATCAACTCTGAAAAATCAGAAGCTGACCTGCTGTTCTGTCCCTAGATCTTCCTGTCACCACCCCCATCTCTAGTTCCATGGTGCCCTGCTTCACTCGATCCTCTTTTCCTCAGGTGACTTGTTGATCATCATGGCCCAGATCATCGTCGCCATCCAGATGGTGCTGGAGGAGAAGTTTGTCTACAAACACAACGTCCACCCACTCAGGGCAGTGGGCATTGAGGGTGCGTGTGGACACAGGGGGGAGCAATAGCTGGTGGGAGGGAATGCTGGGGCAGCATGTGCTATGACATGCATAAAAATGGAGCTTGGGGCAGGGGCTAGTAACCACTTGATAGGGTGAGTCTCCATCCCCAGAGGGACAAGGGCAAGGTGGGAGGAGACAGAGAAGGAAAATGAGCAAGATAAACGCCCCTCTCTAGAGGCGGCGACAGCAAGGAAGGAACCGGGCAGTGCACTTGAAGTTAGACTAGTTACACTCAGGTTCCTCATTTGCTGAGCAATTCTTAGTCTCTTGAGGTGGGAAAGATGGCCTTGGAGCCACAGCTTCCAACAGGCCAGAGGAGGGAAGCGGAACTTCATGACAGGGCAGTGGCTTGAGTTGCTACTTTTGAGTTTGGAAACCAGTGAGTTGTCAATGTAGGTTTGGCATCAAGGCAGAGGGACAGATTCCAGGAGTGGATCACAGGAACTGAACAAAAATTGTGGTTCTGAGATGAGAGACTGCCTACCTGTGGACCATGCTGGGAAGCCCCAGGCAGGGTGGAGAATGTGAGACCCTTCCTTGCTTCCCCAGGTTTCTTTGGCTTTGTGATCCTCTCACTGCTCCTCGTGCCCATGTACTACATCCCAGCTGGCTCCTTTAGCGGAAACCCTCGCGGGATGCTGGAGGACGCGCTGGATGCCTTCTGCCAGGTGGGCCGACAGCCCCTGATTGTCCTGGCTCTGCTGGGCAACATCAGCAGCATTGCCTTCTTCAACTTCGCGGGTATCAGTGTCACCAAGGAACTGAGTGCCACTACCCGCATGGTGCTAGACAGCCTGCGCACCGTGGTCATCTGGGCCTTGAGTCTGGCACTGGGCTGGGAGGCCTTCCACCCACTGCAGATCCTTGGTTTCCTCATCCTCCTCATGGGCACCGCCCTCTACAACGGGCTGCACCGTCCACTGCTAGCCTGCCTGTCCAGGGGCTGGCATCGCCCCACCCAAGAGGGTGAACAAGAGAGACTGCTGGGTGACAACCGGACTCCTATCAATGACGCCAGCTGAGCCCCTGGTAAGGGGTCTCTGCTGCCCCAGATGGCTGAGGCCATACAGACTAGTGGGCTGTGAGTGCCTTGTCCCCAAGGCCTGGCCCCACCCCTCCCTGCTGACCCCTTCTGGCAGCTACTGCCAGAGAGGATGGCAGAACACCACATCCTCTTTTACTTCTGAAGCCTGGAATATTGGGACCCATCCTCCACAGGTCTGGGTATGGCAGCCACTCTCAGCCCTCCCAGCTCTTCCTGCTGCGCCAGAGCGAAAATGTGAACTTGCATGGCAGGACTTTACAACCCTAGTATTTCCGTGTTAGACACTAACTTGTTATGGTAGATTACCTAGCTTATGAATCATAAGCTACAGAGAATCCAGTGAGCAGGTTCAAATCAAAACTAAGAGATGTATTCTCCAAACTTGGAAGATACTCCTTAAGCCTGTCTGAAGACCTAGATTCTGGCTCAGAGTTGGCTGCGGACTCAGTGTGTGCACCAGGTCTGTCCACTCTGGGGCACAGGTGCACATGATGTGGCTTCCGTGCCTTATGGCCCCAGCATTCTGCGGGCCTCTGATCGTCACTAGCATTAGAAAAAAGGAGTGGTGCCTCCCCCTCCCCCATGGTGGGGTTTGTTTTGCTTTGGTTTGTTTTTTGCCACTCTGCAGCCCTGACTGTCCTAAAGCTCATGATGTTGACCAGGCTGGCCTGGAGTCATGATGTAGACCAGGCTGGCCTCAAACTCACAGAGATCCACTTGTCTCTGCAGCCTCAGTGCTGGAATTAAAGGTGTGCACCATCATGCTCAGTGCCTCGTCGATGTTTTGATGTTCTGTTCTTCATACCCCAAGACCTCTCTGCTTGGGAAAGACTACAGGGAGATTCCAGGCAGCCTTGGGAAATCATTTCATGAACCCATTTTGTTTTGTTTGAAGCAAAGTCTTGTATAGCAGCGGCATTCAGCTTCCTCTGTAGCCCCAAGCTGGCTTCAGACTCAGTCCTGCCTCAGCCTCCCAAGTGCTAAAATGACAAGAATGTGCCACCACACCCGGAAGAGTTTCCATTTTAAGGTAAGGAGACTGAAGCCCAGAGTTGTAACTTGTTCGGCAAGAGAGATCTGTCTCTGGCTGTCAGCTTGGGCCAAAGATCTGTGAGAACCCTGATCTCAGCAGCCATGTGGCTCTGTATTAGACCTAGCACAGCTGTGACTCACAGCCCCATTCTCCGCAGTCTGGACCCAGAGTGCCCATCAGAATGACAGACTTCCCAGAATTCTTCCCTATGGAGTAATTTGGCATTCCCAGCATTGGGCTCAATGCTCAATCCTCACTCCCTTTCATGATATCTGCAGAGGCAGATACAGAGGGAAAATCTATGGCACTCCCAGAAGGCTAAGTGATACACACATAGAGCCAGTATCCCAGCCAGCCAGGTTTTTCTAATTTGAAACCTGTGGCCCACTACCATATGGGTCTCTATGGATCTTCGGGGTGGATTTCTGTGGCTGGGCTAAGTGCCTAACATACTGTACCCAACCTGGATAGAAGAAACCAGCAGGGCCAGGGCCCTGGCGACCCTCAACCCCAGTGTTGCTCTTGGGAGTGATGGAGTGGCAGTCCAGTAATAAACAAAATCCTAATACCTTTCTTAGACTGCATCGGTTTACTGTTGATTCCCAGATTCTCATGGTGTTCCATTGGCCCTGAGTCCTGGGGACCCACACTTTTCTGGACTACAGTGTGTGACCCAGGGAGAAGTAAATGAGGATTCTGTGCCCTCTTACTCAAGGTGGCAGACACAGTGTGGCAGCCGTCTGTACAAAATCAAAACTGGTGCCCCACCCATCCCCAATTGGGGGATGTTGTTTTTGCATTTATTTTTAAAAAAGAAATGGAAAATTGTCAATATTGAACTTTTTTTTTTTAATTAAAGGGCATAAGAGAGGCCCAGGAGTAGCATCTAGAATGGATATTGAGAGTCAGAAGCACAGACATCATTTATTCCTTCCAAGGAAGACTGTAGAGCCCAAGGCCGGGGCTCAGCAGGTAAAAACACTTGCCTCACAAGCCTGGTAGCCTGAGTTCAATCCCAGAACCCTGAGTGGAAGGACGAAACTGACTCCTAAATGTTGCCCTCTGACCTCCACATGCTGGAGCACACATGCAACCACGTTCACATACATATCACACATACGTAATAACAAGTGTAAAAATCTTGAAAGACACTAATGCCCAGGATAGAAAGGACTTTCCCTGAGGGCACAACCTATTACAGACAATGCCAGATGCCCTGGTTCTTTGCCCATCTCATTCTACTACAGATGGACAGACCAGAGTTGGTAGCCAGAATCTCACCTTCCATGGGCTGCCCCACTTGTGCTAAGCAAGCATGAGCTGCCATGCCCACTTGCCGACATCCTCTCAAAACCCAACATCAGCAGAAGGCTTGAATCTTAGAAAATTGGGTTGCCCTTCTTGAACACTTTTTGGGGAGATGGTGAGACAAGGTTTCTCTGTGTAGCCCTGGGTGTCCTGGAGCTCACTCTGTAGACCAGGCTGTCCTGGAACTCAGATCCGCCTGCCTCTGTCTCCTGAGTGCTGGGATTAAAGGCGTGCACCAACACTGCCGGTCTTGAACACTGAACACTTTTTTTAGGCATGGGGAACCTGAGTTCTGGAGCAGTGCTGCTGTGGCTCTCCTGATCTTAGAACAAGGGGAGACTTGTTCTAGTACTACAGGTATAATAAGCTGGAAACAGTGTTTCCTTGAAGTTGTCTTGTGGCTTCTACATGCATATGCACACACGTGTGTGCACACCTGCTTCTACACACGTTTGGCAGCAGTGGCCTGTACAGTCCATACTTCACTTCTGAAATCCTATCTTAATTCAGGAGTGAGTGTGAATACAGCATTGGGCTCCATTCTGTACTGCTGCCATTTATGATATACATAATGCCATAACTAGGTTATTTGCCACAAGATAAAACCGATCACCCAGAAATCAGGACACATGACCTTTTGTCGTTTTATGTGCCCCTTGCTCCCCACAGGTGCACCCATCTGAAGGGCTTGAGAAAGGCTGCCACAAGTCGGGGGAAGCTCATGAGGTTGGTCTGCCTCTTGGGCATCCAAGGAGTTAAGAGTTCATTTACGGCTTCAGGTTCATCAAGACGCTCCACCACCGCTCCTCTACAGCAAGGAGCTGCAGCATAGTCTACCTGCCTCCTCCTCGGGGCTTTCCTCTCGGTGCTGCCAAATCATTTCTACAGTGCTTCCCCAAGATCCAAAGCAAATGTCTCCTTCCGCCCAGTAGCAAAGAGGGAGATGTGTAACGGTCAGGTTTAAAGTGCCTTTCCTCCAGAAGGGACGGAGGAGGAAGCAGTGGCTGTCAGTGATGGAAAGGACTGAAGGCCAGAGCACAGCATGCCTCCACACCCTGCTGCGGGAGGCAGAGGGGCATTCCTTTAGAAATACATCCATCTCTTCAGCACGGCTGTCCCAAGTGTAACTCCCACTTTGGGATCATTTGAGACACATGGGCAGAATCAACTTTTGTGACCCTCATCTACTTTTTAAATGCATGTGACTGTGTGTGCGTGTTCAAGTGTGTGTGTAGAAGCAGGTGTGCATACACGTGTGTGCATATGCATGTAGAAGCCACAAGACAACTTCAAGGAAACACTGTTCCCAGCTTATTATACCTGTAGTACTAGAACAGGGTACACGGGATCCATGACCAAAAAAGAAAGCCATAGCCCAAAACAGAAAGGAGGAAATGCAGCTTCCTAGTCAGTCCGTTCTCCCCATGATGAGACAAGTGTCCCTACCTGTGCTGCGCAAGATGGAAACTATCGTTTATAGCAGGCAAGTGAATCTCCAAAGTCACGAAGCTAGCGAACAGGAAACTAGGAAATCCAAGCTTATATAAAGCCCATACTCAAGCAATGCCCTTAAGCTGACTACAGTCAAGGTAGGGACTGTGTGTTCTGATTATGAAAGTGGCCCATAAATTGTGTGTGTATGTACGTGTGTGTGTGTGTGTGTGTGTGTTGGAAATTGAACACAGGGCCTCATGCTTGCTAGGCAAGCCCTCTACCAATGATCTATAGCCCCAGCCGTTTTTACTTTTGATTTTGAGTCTTCCTCAGTTGTCCGGACTGGCCTTGGGCCCTGTAGCCCAGGCAGTCCTTGAACTGAGGTCTTCCTCGGCCTCTCAAGTAGATGGGCTGACGGGTCATAACCACCGTGCCTATTACAGTTGACATTTTTCAAGCCAGACCTCTTGGAGTCGGATGTGGTGACGCCTCAGTCACATAGCTCCTTGAGTTAGCCTGTCACTGCTGTCACCCTCCTCCCTCACTCCCTTATAGCTTCTCACTGCACTGCAAAAGCCAGAGTGTATCTTTTCCACGAGCAACGTGGTGGTCCCCAGCTCCCAGGTCACCATGTTGATGCCAAACCAGCAAAGCACATTATAGGCCTCAATCCCTGGGCCTGAATGGTCTTCCTGTCTCAGACTCTAGAGTAGCCTGGGACTTCAGATGTGTGAATTGCACCTGGTTCTCTCTTCAGTAAAAAGAAAGTAAAACCACCACGAGAAGCAGTGTGTGGTAACAGAAGGTAGGCGCCATCGCTAGGTGTGGGGTTCAAATCCTGACTCAGCAGCTTGTTCCTATGTGATGTCAGCTTTGGCTGAAGGCATCTGTCTCAGAGATGTCACAACCAACTAATGTATCCCCCTTTCTCTCACCTACGCTGAACTCCCCATCAGTTTGGAGAGCTCCTATGAGCTATAGTTTACTCCTTGTACCATTCAGTTCATCTAGACCTCAAAGATGGCGAGTGTTCACCTTGACATCTGCAGCCCACTTTGTTTCCATTTAGTTTATTTAACAACAACAAAAATCAATAGTTCAATTGGTTCAAAAACCAAAATATGTAAAAAATGTATACATTAATAAACCCCCTCCCTCTTCTACCTTAAGCCACCCATAACTACTGCTTCAGAAGTAGTCAATTTCATCAGTTTCTTACGAAAGCGAGATTCTGTCTTCCATCTAACTTTCTACTTCCAGCTTAATAGAGGGCTGTCTGTCTAAAGCAAAGTTTGTAAGTGGAGATTTCCTCTGTCTAATTAACAGTTGTTGATCTGAATTTCTTCCGTCCATGCTGAGACCTGGATAATTGGGGTAGTAAATATAACTTTTTTTTTTAGAGACAGGGTTTCTCTGTAGCTTTGGAGCCTGTCCTGGCACTCGCTCCGTAATCAGAGCTGGCCTTGAACTCACAGAGATCTGCCTGCCTCTGCCTCCCAAGTACTGGGATTAAAGGTGTGCGCCACCACTGCCCAGCTATGGCAAATATAAAATTTTGATGGCCTTAAGAACATCCACAGTACACAACCACAGCCACCATCAGTCACTAGAACTGTTTGCACTTCCCAGTTGGAAACTCTGTCCGACTAACAGTAACTCCAACGTGTGGTTTTCTGGTCTTCCCCCTCACACACACACTCCTCCTCTCTGAGGAGCTAGAAGGCCATCCCTTAAACCTGGGCTTTCTCTAATTTGGTTTGATTTGATTTGGATTATTGTGTCTGCAGAGAGGTTTATCAGGGTGCAGAAACTTTTCAGTGGGTAGCATACTGGGATTGAACACAGAACCTTGTGTATGAGGTGAGTGCTTTACCGTTGATCTATGTCATCATTGGTTTGTTTGTTTGAGACAAATTTTACTACATAGGATGACTACCCTCGAACCCACTAGGCTAGTTTGCCCTAGAACTCTTTCCTCTACCTCCCAAGAGCTAGGATTAAAGCCACACATGAAGTCAGAGCACCTACGGCCCAATCATCTCTCAAAGTCACCACCCCTGAACACTGCTGCACTCGGGACCAAGCTTTTGTAGGATGTTTCAGATTCGAAGCGTGACACATTTCCATAGCAGCTGCACCATTTTACACCACCCACCCCAAAGTTGCAGAAGGCTTCTGTAAAATCACTGATTATATAAGGATTTTCTTGATTAGAGTACACGTTCGTGGTAGAACATTTAGAAGCCTCAAAAGAGCAAAATGACGAAATTGAAATTCTCTTTATTCTAATTACGAGACATGACCCGAATTCATATCACTCCAAGGAGAAAGGAAAAAGCCAGTTTTTCTCGGACAATATCGTCATGGTGTTCGATAGCACGATCCAAGAAGAGTGCTGGCGCCTGCCCTGCCTGAACCTTGTCCTCACATCTCATCATCCTGGCTGTCCCCACAAACCTAGAAATGATCAGAGGCTGGTTGATCTCATATTGTAAGGTCACGGGAGCTGTATGGCGTTCTCACATTATTGGGTGATCTGTTTCCCTATCTTCAAAGGCACACCAACGTTGATATGAAAGCATAAAACGTTTAAGGGAATGAATTCTACAAATTTACCACCCACGACAGAACTGAGCTGTCCTTTTGCCCAGAGGGCACCAGAGCCAAAGAGCAACAAGCAAAGTGAGAAAGCCCCGCCTTCCTTCGCTTTTTCAAGTTCCCATTGGCTGACTCTGAGGTCAGACCTTCATTATCACTGGTCCTTCCGGCTGTAGCTCCACGGTAGCATTCCAGAGCCAGCCACTGAGAGTCACGGAGTTGGTTTTTTAAAATGCGATGGGCGGGGCGGGTAAATTTTGAACTGATGGCGGCGGAGCTCAGTTGTCTGTGATACGCACGGCGCACGGTTGCCTCGCTCTTTCGTCCGGCTTCCGCAACAGGACTCGGAAGGCTTAGCGGAGGCGGCGGAGCTTGGACCCTCCTGTCAACCATGGAACCACGTCGCAAGGCGAAGGCCCCGAGGAGACTGCCCCCCAGCCCGGTCCCCGGACCCTCGCGGCCAGACCCGAGCCCGCGCCGCCCGTCTAGGACCCCGACGAGACGACCCTCCAGCCCGATCCCCGGGCCCTCGCGACCGAGCAGCATCCGTCAAAGTAAGCGTGTCTGCCCGAACCTCAGAGACCGGTCCCGCGCTCGCTCTGCGGAAGCTACGGACCGGCGCTGCCTCCGGTTACGGCTTGTCGCTAACCACGTTAACTAGTTTGTTTCTTGGCGGTTTTCCAGCCAGTGAGAAAAGCCAAGCGCAGACAAGACAGGTAGCTTGAGCACAGACACTGCTGATTCTGACGGACACGGATCTCTGTTTTGTTTTTTATTTATTTTTTTTATTTTTTAGGATTTAATTTTTATGTATGTGTGTATGTGTCTGAGTGTGTGCTACGTGTATGAGGGTGCTGGCGACGGCCAGAAGAAGGCTCGGAACCCCCGAAATCACAGGCAGTTATGAGCCTGTAAGGGTGCTGGGAACATAACGCAGGCCGCCTGGGAGAGCATCAAACACTTAACTGTTGAGCCAGCTTTCCAACCCCAACTTTTTTATTTTATTTGAGTAGTTGGTCTCCCTCAGCCTTGTTCAAACCACTGGTTTTTCTCCTCTTCTCCCCCTTCCCCTGACACACACAGTAGGAGCCTCCTCAACAGCCACTACTCGGTTTTTGGGTTTGTTTTTTGTTTTGGGGGGCTTTTTTTGTATGCATTGGTGTTTTGCCTGCATGTACGTCTGTGTGAATGCATTGCATCGGATCCCCTGGAACTGGAGTTACAGATAGTTGTGAACTGCCATGTGGGTGCTAGAAATTGAACCAGTGATCTTACCGGCTGAGCCATTTCTCCAGCCCCTCTTTTTCTACTCTTAACCCTTTCCAGTTCTTGTCTTACATGGTGGCTGGAATGTTATTTTCCTTTTTTTGTTTGTTTGGTTTTTCAAGACAGGGTTTCTCTGTAGCTTTGAAGTCTGTCCTGGAACGCCTGGAACACGCTCTGTAGACCAGGCTGGCCTTGGAACTCACAGAGATCCACCTGTCTCTGCCTCCCTAGTGCTGGGATTAAAGGCATGCGCCACCACCGCCTGGTTGGAATGTTATTTTTCAATTAAAAAAAAAAAAGCAATTTGGCGAAGAAGGGGCTGAAAAGATGGTTCAGAGGTTAAGAGCACACTGGCTGATATTCCAGAGAACTTGAGTTCAGCTCCTAGTACCCACATAGCAGCTCACAACCATCTTTACCTCAGTTTCCAGGGTATTCCATGCCTTCTGGTGTCTGCAGGCCCTGCACACACAGACATATGTGTAGGTAAAAACCCATATACATAGAATAAAATTTTTGGTGTGACATTGCCTTCCATGTACCCCAGGCTAACCCTGAGGGGAAGAAGATGCCCTGTCTCTGCCTCCCAGGTGTTGGAATTGGACCTGTGGGCCTGGCTAGAAGGACTAAGCCCTGCTCGAAATTCTTCTCTGGCTCCCAACAACTTGCATTGGCCCATGGAACCCCGTCTTCAGTGCGTTTGGTTCCCGGTCTTTTCCATGGCGTCTCTGACCAGTTCGTTTTATAACCAGTTGTTCTTGCATCGTGAATCTTACAGCTATCTTACTCCTCTTGACTTTCCTAAAATCTTTCTTTTTCGAGAGAGAATAAGGCTCACTATGTAGCCCTTGTTGTGGTCTGTTATAATTAGCTTCAGCTGTCAGCATGACATAAACTTGTCACCCAGGAAGAGGGAACTTCAGCTGAAGGATTCCTTCTATCAGACTGGCCTATGGCCATGTCTGTGAAGCATGTTCTTAATTGCTAATTGATGTGGGAGAGCCCAGTGCACTGTGGGTGGTGCCACCCCACCCCTGGGCAACAAGCTTGGGCTAGGAAAGTAGGTCAGAATGTAGCGCTCCTCCATGGTTCCTGCCTGAAATCCTGCCCTGGCCTCTCTGGAGGATGGACTGTAACATGTAAGCCAAATAACCCCCCCCCCCAAGTTGTTGGTTGTGGTGTTTATCACAGCAACAGAAACCAGAGCAGAACAGGATCCTCTCTCTTTGTCTTCATGATCCTAACCTCACCCACAATTAAGTTTCCACTGCCTGTCACCTAGCAACAGGCCATTTGCTTGTCTCCCTTCTTCCATGGTCCTTGCACTGTTTGGGATAGTATTCTTTATTGGCTGGAGCTTAAATAACTGTTCCTTTGATTTTTATCCCTAAATGCTGTCCTTTTCATTGTTTCTATTTTGCAGTACCAGGGATAGAACCAGAGGCTTTAGTTTCAGTTCCCCTAGACCTAAAGTTATAGGCAGTGTGAGCCACGTGACCTGATGTGAGTGCTAGGAACCAAACTTAGTTCTTCTATAAGAATGGTACACACTCTGGACCTTAACTCATTTGGCTGTCTTGTTTTCTGCTAGATATATTTCAGGCTATTCATTTGCTTCTGGCGCTGTTTTCAGGGTATCCTTCAGGTTTTTAAAAGTAAACGTTTATATTAACCATTTTAAATAGTCTAATATCAGTTAAGTTTCTTCTCTGACATTAGAGTTAGAGGTATCGTCTTTCTTTGTCGCGAGGGATTGAACCCATGGCTTCGTGCATGCTAATCAAGCACTTTACTGCAGAGCTGCATCTCTAGAACAGATTTTTTTGTGCGTGTGTTTTTATTTTCTAGTGAGAATTTGAATTTTTACCAAGGGCTATGACTTCACAGCCCACATTCCCAGCACTAGCACTGAATTATGCCACTTCCAAAGTTCCAACACGGCCTCTAATGAGTACTGGGCAACTATCACTACTTCCCTGGGCTCCAGAGTAATCAAGACAAGGGATTCATATTAGGTAGTATTTAATTCCTTCCAGCTATTAAAAAGGAAGAAAAGTGCCTAAAAATTGAAATAACGAACTTTTCAATCTAGGTGGGAATGGGAAAGATAGATGCTTGGAGTACTGTGGGGCCCAGCAGGAAGAAGCTGTTGGGAAGTGACTGGGGTTTAAGAGGGCTTCATGGGAGTTAATACTCCAACCCAAAGGCTCAGACCGCGCTCGCCTAACAAGCCTGTCTTAAGCACCTGTCTGCCGTTGCTGACTCCCACAGCTGGGAGTGAGCGAATTCCCTGCTCTGGGGCAGAGTCCTGTGTTGACATCTGTTGACATGAAGGCTTGTCTCAGCTGTGCTGCAGTGTGCCACTCATTTCCACCGCGCCTTCCTTACGACCTAACTCTTCTGCTCAGGCACTTCCAGTCTACGCCGAAGACGGAAATTTCTGTGGCTTAAGGAAGTGCAGAAACTGCAGAAGAGCACAGACCTCCTGCTGAGGAAACAGCCTTTCGGCAGAGTTGTGAGTTCTGGGGACCCTCACTCTGCCCTGGGCCACCTTTCCTTTAAGTCTCTTGGGTATGGAGACTTATGCTTCTTGCTGATGTGGCTGAAGGTCACCTCTAACCCTTTGGGACGCTACACATCCTCTGGATTTCTGAGGCTGTTTTCTCCTCATCCCCTCTGTCTGTAGTCTCATCCAGTTTCCCTCCCTACCCTGGAGATTGCCCTTTCTCCTCTCCACCCATAAACTCTGCCAGTTAAAGCTCCCAGAAGTCGGCACCTACTCTGAGCCAGGCCCTAAGATCAAGGGCAGCAGGTAATGGAGGAAATGAGGATGCGGAGAGATACTTGGAGAAAGACCCTCTACTCTTTGAACACTTGCCTGCTACTCTCTGCTCACCCCCACCCCACTCCTCCATAGGTTAGAGAAGTATGTCAGAAATTCACCCGCGGTGTGGACTTCTATTGGCAAGCCCACGCCTTGTTGGCCCTTCAAGAGGTAAGAAGGAGTAGGTATAGGTGAAGGCTGAGAGGGGGGAAGAGTAACCTAGAATTCCAAAGGACTGCATTTGAGGTACCCCAGACTGTTCCTGACCTCCCAAAAAGAACAGCCAACATGTAATACCTGACAGTGTGGGGAGGGGTGTGATGGATGGCCACTGGGTTCGCCCCATTCTTACTTCAGTCCTTTGAGTCAGGATGTCTCCAAGAGAAAGAAGTCCAGGCCCTTCATCCATGGTAGTCTTCTCTTTGTGCCCAGGCAGCAGAAGCATTTCTAGTTCACCTCTTCGAAGACGCCTATCTCCTCACCTTACACGCTCGCAGAGTCACGCTCTTCCCCAAGGACGTGCAGCTGGCCAGGAGGATCCGAGGCATCGAGGGAGGGCTCGGCTGAGCCAGCTGTGTGTGTGTGTCTGTAAGTCTTTCCTGCTCAGACAGTGCTGCTTGTTGCTGGGAGTGGAGACTGGTCTGAAGGAGGGTGTCATCTGTCCTGAGTCTCTTGCCATCTCACCTGTTTGTTCCCTAATAAAGGTCTGGCCTTGCCCAACTGCTTGGGGTGCATGTGTTATGGTTCATGTCTTTTTGTACAATGTTAAAATAAAAGCTGAGTGTAGTGGTTCATGCTTGTAACCCTAGCACTTGGGAAGCCAAAGCAGGAGGATAAGGCTCTCAAGACCAATATGAGCATCTCATGTGCCAGGCAGGATGCCAGCCAACACTGCATAGTGAAAGCCTTCTTCAAAAAGAAAGGAAGATGGGAGCTGTGCTCCATATATCTGCAGTACGTCTTCCCATTTATAAGGAATGGATTCCCTAATTTTTTTGTTTTTTAATTTTTGTTTTTTTTTTTTTTTGAGACAATGTCTCACTATGTAGGCCAGGCTGACCTCAAACTCACAGATCCCCTTGCCTCTGCTCTGCCCCTACTTCAGATTCCCTAATTGATATTACCTGGTGTGAGTGAGAACTAAGCATATAATAAAGCCACTTAAGAGTTTATTAGAGACACGTGAACAGGCCTGGGGACGTCGGTGTGCAGAAGGAGAGCTAAAGATGGCGTGGACCAGCTCTCAAAGACTGCCTAGTGCATGTGCACAGGGGGTTGACATAGCTACATTATACGCAGAAGACAGAGCTCACGCATGGCACCCAAGGGCTTACGTAGCTGCATCATGCGTAGATGATGCAACCATGCTGCACGTGGGTCATGCAGGGCCTTTTAAGGTCTCCGGGGCGGCGAAGTATTTTGCCTGAGCGCTTGTCCGCACATGAGTGGACCTGGAACCCGAAAGTGCCCACCACCGCTGTGTGGCTAGAATCATAACACTAATTAACAGGAAATTTTTTTCTTTTAAAAATTCCTTGTTAGCCAGGCATGATGTCACACGCCTTTAATCCTGCACTCAGGAGGCAGAGGCAGGCCTGGTCTACAAAAAAACAAGTTACAGGACAGCCAGGACTGTTACACAGAGAAACTTTGTCTCGGGGTGGGGCTAGGGGGGAGCCTTGTTAATAAATGTGATTCCTAAATTTCAGAGTCAACACCTGGGACCATCTGGAGCCACAGCTAGACCAGTGATGTCTGAGGAGCTGCCTGGACTTGGCCGGTTTTGAACAGCATGTACACGTTGCCCTTTAAACTTTCTTTCTAAAGTAGAAGACCATGTGGCATTTCTCTGTGACAGAGAGACAAAAAGGCCATCTGCACACGTCCATGGACATGAGTGTTTGCAGACCAAAGGTCACCTTTGGCTTGTGAACTGCTCGACCGTTTGACTGGTTAAGGGTTTCAGACACATAAGATCTGCCGTGTTAGGAGGGGATACTGTTATTTTAGTCTTTCTGTGCTGTATGCATCTTTTACCATTTGTGTATTTGTGCTTTTGTTTAAACTATGAGGGAGAAAAATCTGGGTTAGAGGCTTGAATCTGTTGTATGGAAAACCCTGGCAGTCCCGCCATAGAAATGTCTGCCTTCCGGATTGATTTCATCAGTAGTGCCTGTCAGCAAACATGCAACTTTTCAAAACTTAATTAGAATTGAATACAAGTCTTTTCTGCCTTCCCTTTAATGCTAGGGCTTGAATCCAACGTTTTGTACATGCTACGCATGGACTGTTCTTACTGTTGCTACTTTCACAGCCTGAAGTGTACAGTCTTTCTGTTTCCTACAAGTAAACTCATCAAAATCATCCAGAGCCCCTCATAGAACTGGACATTTTAGTCTTAGCTGTAAAGCATATAAAATGTATCATATCAGTCTGGGGTTTTAAAATGCATTTGGGGTATTTTTACAGGTATTTCTTTTTAGCTTATTTGGGGAGAAATAGCAAAAAAAAAATTCTTAATAAAAAAATTAAAATGAAGTTACTGTTATAGGTGTTATAAGCTTTTTTAGTAAATATTAAGCTCATTTTTGCACCATTTGAAACAGCCACAATGTAAACAAGAGGTGTGAGTGGTGGAGATTTGCCACTGACGAGACAGACACACACAGGATTTGCTCTTTTGTTGGCAATAAAAGTAATGTAAGAGGTTTCCTGTCTAGGACTGGCCTTGACAAGATTACTTCTACCAGGGTAGGAGCATGGGAATTGAAGAAATATAAGTAAAGAATATGAAGATGCATAAAAATAATAAGACAAAACATATTGGGAGGGCATTCCGATGATTGAAATCCTAAAATTCACCCATCTTTATTTTTCCACAGCTTTTATACCCAACATAAGGGGGGGAGTAACATAAAAAGGATAGCTCACACAGTCGATGGCTTTATCACTCTGAGACATCAAATCATTAGCCTTCTGTTGTCTAAGTGACGGAGGTGCTCTAGAGCACATTCTGAAGACCACCCTTCCCTTGGTGACCTCATAGTTACAAAGAAGGAGCAAAAGTACATTTGCATATCCTGACCACCTGTCAGGATGCACCAGAATTACTAGAATGAGCTCTCTTAATTTCAAAAGAACCAAGCAATCACCTCCTGAGTTAGGATGAGCAACTAAGCTTGTCAATCTCCAAACTCTCTGACCTTCAAACAAGGTAGAAATGGACCTGCACTCTTAAGCCTCTGCAGTCCCAGGAAAATGGGACTTGCTGCCTCATTTTAAGATTATTCCTTTTTTTTTTTTTTTTTTCGAAACAGGGTTTCTCTGTGGCTTTGGAGCCTGTCCTGGAACTAGCTCTTTGTAGACCAGGCTGGCCTCGAACTCACAGAGATCCGCCTGCCTCTGCCTCCCAGTGCTGGGATTAAAGGCGTGCACTACCACCGCCCGGTTTAAGATTATTCCTAACACTCCCTTAACTTGCTTCTGTCAGGGGTGTGGTCACAGTCAGACTGGCTAATAGAACCCCACTCCTCATTTGTTAGCTTGTTTGTTGGAGACATGCTCCTGCTGTGTGAATTAACCACCCTTCATAGGATCTCAACCAGGCAAGTGCATCATTCTTCCCTAACCTTTCCATTAACTTTATTTCTGCTTTCAAGTTTTTAATATCAAAGGTCTTTTAAATTTTATTTATTTTTGTTCCTCTTTTTTTCCTTGATTTTATTGAGCTATATTTTTTCCCACTGCCCTCCGTTCCTCTCCCCTCCCCTCCTACCCTCTTCCATGGTCTCCGTGCTTCCAATTTACTCCATGTACATTAGATCCATGCATGTCTTAGGGTCCTCATTGTTGTCTAGGTTCTCTGGGATTATGAATTGTAGGCGGGTTTTTCTTTGCTTTATGTCTAAAAGCCACTTATGTGTGAGTACATATGATATTTGTCTTTCTGGGTCTAGGTTACCTCACCCAATATGATGTTTTATAGCTCCATCCATTTGTTCATAAATTTCAAGATGTCATTATTTTTTTCTGATGTGTAGTACTCCATTGTGTAAATGTACCACATTTGCCTTGTCCATTATTTGGTAGAGGGGCATTTAGGTTGTTTCCAGGTTCTGGCTATGACAAACAATGCTGCTATGAACATAGTTGAGCACATGTCTTTGTGGTACGATTGAGCATCCTTTGGGTAATACCCAAAAGTGGTATTGCTGTTTCTTGAGGTAGGTTGTTTTTGAAAAATTGCCATAGTGATATCCAAAGGGGCTGTACCAGCTTACATTCCCACCAGCAATGCAGAAGTGTCCCGTTTATCCCACATCCTCTCCAGTATAAGTTGTCATCAGTGTTTTTGATCTTGGCCAATCTTACAAGTGCAAGATGGGCTCTCAGAGTTGTTTTGATTTGCATTTCTCTGATGGCTAAGGATGTTGAGCATTTCCTTAAGTGTCTTTCAGCCAATTTAGATTCCTCTGTTGAGAGTTCTCTGTACTCCATTTTTTTTTTTTTTACTGGATTATTTGTTCTTTTAAAGACCAATTGCATGAGTTCTTTGTATAGTTTGGAGATCAGCCTCCGTCTGATGTGGGATTGCTGAAGATCTTTTCCTATTCTGTAGGTTGCCATTCTGTCTTGTTGACCATGTCCTTTGCTTTACAGAAGCTTTTCAGTTTCTCTCAGTGTCTGTGCCACTAGGGTTATATTTAGGAAGTGGTCTCCTGTGCCAATGCGTTCAAGTATACTTCTCACTTTCTCTTCTATGAGGTTCAGTGTGACTGGCTTTATGTTGAGGTCTTTGATCTATTTGGACTTGAGTTTTGTGCATGGTGATAGATATGGGTCTACTTTCAATCTTCTACATGTTGATATCCAGTTATACAGCATCATTTGTTGAATATGCCTTCTTTTTTCCATTTTATATTTTTTGCTTCTTTGTCAAATGTCAGGTGTTTGTAGGTGTGTGTATTGTTATCTGGGTCTTTGATTCAGTTCCACTGGTCCTCCTGTCTGTTTTTATGCCAATACCAGGCTGTTTTCAGTACTGTAGCTCTGTAGTAGAGTTTGGAGTCAGGGACTGTGATGCCTCCAGTTCTTTTACTGTATAGGATTGTTTTGGCTATCCTGGGATTTTTGCTTTTCCATATGAAGTTGAGTACCATTCTTTCAAGGTCTGTAAGAATTTTGCTGGGATTTTGATGGGCATTGCATTGAATCTGTAGATTGCTTTTAGTAAGATTGCCATTTTTACTAAGATAATTCTACCTACCTAAGAGCATGGGAGATCTTTTCATTTTCTGGTGTCTTCTTCAATTTCTTTCTTCAAAGATTTAAAGTTCTTGTCGTAGAGATCTTCCACTTGTTTGTAGAGTTACTCTGAGATATTTTATGTTATTTGTGGCTATTGTGAAGGGTGATGTTTCTCTGACTTCTTTCTCAGTCCATTTATCATCTGTGTAAAGGAGGGCTACTGATTTTTTTGAGTTAATCTTGTATCCTGCTACAATTAGAAAGTGTTTATGAGTTGTAGAAGTTCATTGATAGAATTTTGAGGGCCACTTATGTAAACTATCATATCATCAGCAAACAGTGAGAGTTTGACTTCTTTTCTGATTTGTATCCCCTTGATCTCTTTCTCTCTCTCTCTCTCTCTCTTTTTTGTCTTATTGCTCTAGCTAGAACCTCAAGAACTATATTGAATAGATATGGAAAGATTGGACAACCTTGTCCTGTTCCTGATTTCAGTGGAATCGCTGGGAGTTTCTCTCTATTTAGTTTGATGTTGACTGTTGGCCTGCTCTTTATTGCCTTTATTGTGTTTAGTTATCTTCCTTGTATCCCTGATCTCTCCAAGATCTTTATCATGAAGGGATGTTGTATTTTGTGGAAGGCTTTTTCAGCATCTAATGAGATGATCATGTTTTTTGTTTGTTTTGTTTTTTCCAGTTTGTTTATGTAGTGGATTACATTGACAGATTTTTGTATGTTTAACCATACCTGCATCTCTGTGCTGAAGCCGACTTGATCATGGTAGATGATTTTTCTGATGTGTTCTCAGATTCGGTTTGCCAATATTTTACTGAGGATTTTTGCATCAATGTTCATGAGTGACATTGGTCTGTAATTCTCTTTCTTTGTAATGTCTTTTATTGTTTGTAGCCTCATAAAAAGAGTTTGGCAATATTCCTTCTGTTTCTATTGTGTGGAACAATTTGAGGAATAATTATATTTGTTCTTCTTTGAAAAATCTTGTAGAATTCTGCACTGAAACCATTTGGCCCTGGGGTTTTTTTAGTTGGGAGACTTTTGATGACTGTTTCTATTTCTTTAGCAGTTATAGGTCTATTTAATTTGCTTATTTGGTCTTGATTTTATTTTGGTAAGTGATATTTATCCAGAAAATTGTCCATTTCTTTTAAGTTTTCCAATTTTGTATAGTACATGTTTTTAAAATATGACCTAATGATTCTCTGGATTTCCTCTGTGTCTGTTGTTATGTCCCCCTTTTCATTTCTGATTTTGTTAATTTGGATATTCTCTCTCTGCCTTTTGGTTAGTTTGGATAAAGGTTTGTCTATTTTTCTGATTTTCTTGAAGAACCAGCCGTTTTTCTCATTGATTCTTTGTATTGTTTTTTTTTTTTTGTTTCTATTTTGTTGATTTCAGCTCTCAATTTGATTATTTCTTGTTGTCTAGTTCTCCTTGGTGAGTTTGCTTCTTTTTGTTCTTGAGTTTTGTTCTTGAGTTAACTCACTAGTGTGGGATTTTTCCAGCTTCTTTATGTAGGCATTTAGTGCTATGAATTTTCCTCTTAACACAGCTATCATTGTGTCCCATAAATTTGGGTATGTTGTGTGGTCATTTTCATTGACTTTTAGGAAATCTTTGATTTCTTCCTTTATTTCTTTATTTACCCATTGATGATTCAAGTGAGTGTTGTTTAATTTCCATGTGTTTGTGGGCTTTTTGAAATTAGTGTTGCTGTTGAATTCTAATTTTAAGCCATAGTGATCCGATAAGATACATGGGGTTATTCCAATTTTTTTGTTTCTGTGGAGGTTTGCTTTGTTACCTAGTGTGTGGTCAATTTTTGAGAAGGTTCCATGAGGTGCTGAGAAGAAGGTATATTCTTTTATGTTTGGATGGAATGTTCTATAGATGTCTGTTAAGTCCATTTGATTTATAGCATCTGTTAATTTTCTGTCTGACAGACCTGTCCAGGGGTGAGAGTGGGGTGTTGAAGTCTCCCACTATTAGTGTGTGGGGTTTGATGTGTGATTTAGGCTTTAGTAGTGTTCCTTTTACATATGAGGGTGTCCTTGTATTTGGGGTACAGATGTTCAGTATTAAGATTTCCTCTTGGGCCGGTGGTGGCGCACACCTTTAATTCCAGCACTTGGGAGGCAGAGGCAGGTGGATCTCTGTGAGTTCAAGGCCAGCCTGGTCTACAGAGCTAGTTCCAGGACAGGCTCTAAAGCTACAGAGAAACCCTGTCTCGAAAAACCAAAAAAAAAAAAAAACAAACAAAAAACAAAAAAACAAACAACAAAAAAAAATTTCCTCTTGATGGATTTCTCCTGTGATGAATATGAAATGACCTTCTACATTTCTTTTGACTAATTTTAGTTTGAAGTCTATTTTTGATGGTGGAGAGATCGGACGCTTAAAAGAAATCACACACTAGCTCAGAACTGAGAGATAGATAGTATTTATTTAGGGGGAAAACTTACAAATCAGGATTCTCTACTTGAATATAATCTCTATGTATCTAAAGAACCTGATTAGTCTAATTATAAGTATGACAAACATCCCTGGTGGTTTAGTGGTTAAAAAAAAAAAAGTATGACAAACATAGATGACTATTGATCTATAATTCTTAATACCTATATAACTTAAAGACTAAGACAATAAACAACTGTGCAATAAATGAGGATAATGACCTCCAAATGTAAACAATGTATAAGTATCTTGATCAGAGGTAGAAATGTACACTGCAATATGGTAAATATATATATATATCAATACATAAAAAATGTTTTAAACAGAGGTAGAAGCATGCATACATACAATATTCAATATAATTTAACTTTGTATCAATATACAAGCATCTATACCAATGTAATTGTCTATAAATAATAATTCACAAATACCAATCTATTATCCCATCCAATTTCTCCTCCCCCCCTTTTTTTGAGAGATCCCTGAGTCTATAAAATTCCTCCCTCAACCCTCAACCGTGTACCAATTATAATCAACCCCTAAATGATGTCAACCCTGAGGACAAACTTTGCTGGGAGAGGGGACGTCGTCTTCTAGAATTACTTCCAGCTGTCATGGGGGCGATGCTCTTTCTACAGGATCCTGTGAGAGTAAAATGATGGGTAAGTTTCAAGATTAATGTCTGGTATGATTGCAAATACTCTCTGAGTATTTTGTGGAGGTCTGGCCTCCACAACAAATGGTTGTAAAAATGTGCACCATTTCAGCTAACCAAGTTGGAGCCGTTTTGTGCAGCTGGTACCCAAAACAGGTCTTGTAGTAGTGCTATCAATATCATGACGTCTTATTAACCAGGTGGAGTTGCTGTTGTGGGGCCCCATCTTCTTCCTAGAAACTTCAAAGATTACTGCAGGAAAATTCATTGTGGAAAACTTAAGCATTATTTATATAGACATATATATTCAATGAAAGGTATGATAAAGACAAAAATAGATATGAAAAAAAGTAAAGATTTTTTTCTAAATTCTTTTTTTTTCTGTCCCATATCATGGCTCCTGACATGAGACAGAAACTCTGGGCTTTTCTCTTAACAACAGGCTTGGAATTATAGAGGGACCGAGCCAGTGTCCAACTCCAAAACCAGCTCTATATATTTATAAATATAAATACATACGCATACACACACACACACACACACACACATATTCTCAACATTTATGCTTACGGAACATAATCGGTTTTCTTGATGATCCTTATTGGGTAGTTATTGTTCCAACTGTCAGTATTCAAACATCCAGGGTCCCTTGAATTTTTTGAAGATTTGTGTTTTCCTGCAAAGACAAGAACAGAACCCTGCCCCCATCCTATATGCCTTTCTTACCACCTGTATGATTATCATCATTGTGGATGAGCTGTCCTATCTGCTTTCCAAGAGGTTTCTCCTCTTCAAATCGAACCTTTATTAATTTTGATGGTATCCTCAATTTTTCTTCTCCTGTGGAAACAAGAGAAAAACCCCTTCCCCAACGCAGCACATCTCCTGGCTTCCATTGAGAGGTCAGCACATCCTTGAAATAAACCGGTTGATTTAGTTCAGCAGACTTTTCCATTACCCAATGTCTTTCTGCTGCTGTTGTCCCTTTCTCATTGGTGTTAAGAAAATTCAAGGTTAATAAAGCATCATGTAATCTATTTCTGGGGGCATTTTCCACCCCTTTCTGTTTGTTTAACATATCCTTTATAGTTTGATTTGGTCTTTCTATAACTGCTTGACCTGTAGGATTGTGTGTATACCTGTAACATGCTTAATATTATAAAAAGCAAAAAAGTTTCATTTTCCTAGAGACATAAGCTGGACCATTATCTGTCTTTATTTGTGCAGGTATACCCATGATGGCCCTAACTTCTAATAAATGTGCAATTACTGATTCAGCTTTTTCTGAGCTTAAAGCAGTTGCCCACTGAAAGCCTGAATAAGTGTCAATGGTGTGAGGTACATACTTTAATTTCCCAAATTCTGCAAAGTGGAACACATCCATTTGCCAGATTTCATTCCTTTGAGTACCCTTCAGGTTGGTCCCTGCAGGTAGCGGTGTTTGGTTATATAAAGAGTAAGTAGGGCATCTCTTTATAATCTCCTTAGCTTGTTGCCATGTAATAGAAAACTCTTCCCTGTTGTTCCATATTTTTGGATTCCTCCTTGAAATAAATTCTAAACATTAAGGACGGTCCATCATCCAGGCCTGCTGACACTAAGTGAGAAAAATCATGGGGGGTAACTCTGACATTAGAAGCCCAAGTTTTTATCATCTCCTTAACAAATGCAGAATGCAAGCCATAAGTAATGACAGCTTGCTTAATTTCTTTTAGGTCATTCAGTCTTATTGGTGTCCAGCTACCTTCTTTGACTCCCTTCGAGCCTTTAGAAGTTGACACTTTGTCAGAGTAAATTACAGGGTAGGACTAAAGCCTACTAAAGCCAGTTCTGACAGCCAGTGGAACATTGTATCCTGTCCTTGTGCCTTCTTTCCCTGTTCACCAGCTCCAATAATTTCCTCAACCATTTCAAATCTTTTTATCATTGTCTCTTGGAAAGCCTGAATCTCCTGACCTGCATGTTTCTAGTGATTTCATTAAGGTATCAATTTTCTGGTCCTCATTCTGCACCTGAGATTCCAAGGTTTTAATGTTCCCCTTTAAAGATAACATGTCCTCCTTGAACTTTTCTTGGATATTGTGTAGATTGCCATCCTGGAGGTACATTCTGTCTGTTAACTTATCAAAACTTTGTGATAACTTCTTAATGTCAAATTCAACAGTATGAACCCTTTCAGGTAACTTTCTAGTACTCTTAGATATGGAGTCAGTTTTGCCTATCATAGTATCCACTTGTTCAGATAACCTCTGATTTTCAATTATATTAATCCTGTCAACTAGTGCCATATTCTTCCTTAATGATAGACTATGGAGAAGAAAACTGAAACCTAGTAACCAATAAATTGAGGTATTCCCATAGTCATATAAGCTTCGCATAATACCATCCATAGCAGTGGCAAAAAAAGGAAGTAAAGGTAGCAATTCAAACGAAATCTGCCATTACTATAAACATGTTACCTGATTATGCAATAAGGTAAACAGCATGTTATTGTCCAGCAGATGGCGCTGTTGCAAAGTCACAACTAGAAGCAATCAATGCAACCGTGTCCAGGACCGCTCCTGTGCTGCTTTAGTTTCTGCCTTGGTACTTGTTAAAAAACTGGGAAATATGAGTAGCAAGAAAACCCAGAGTCCAGGCACAGAGAACAGAAACCCAGAAGCCACAGACTCCGGCACCCAACAAAGAATCTGGGGGGTGGGGTGCAGCAGTTGCTGCAGTGGCTGGCAAACAGCGCTTCTACATACGCTCAGGCCGCCTCACTGCAAACTCCGTTTTGTCGGGAATTTTATAAAAAAAAAAAAAAAAAAAAAAACCGTTCAGGCAAAAGCAAATCTGTCCTGGTGGTGGAAGGACTAAGCGTCCAGCTTGGTGGGCGTGTATATTAAACCCATGTGGCACCAAGTAATGGTGGAGAGATCAGATGCTTAAAAGAAATCCCTCGCTAGCTCAGAACTGAGAGATAGCTATATATTTAGGGGGAAACTTACAAATCAGGATTCTCTGCTTGAACGGTGGATGGAGATGGGATCTAAACAATGCAGACGAGCAAATGGGAACCAAGGGGGAGGAGAGAAGGGCCAGACGCGCTTCGGCATCCAGATATAGCATATGGGGCGTGGCATCCAGATATAGTATATGGGGCGTGGCATCCAGATATAGCACATGAGGCCACGCCCCCGTAGGCGGGTAGTAAACCTTCCACAGCAATCTTGTTAACTGTTAGGATAGCTACACCAGCTTGTTTCTTAGGTCCATTTGATTGGAAATTTTTTTCCCAACCCTTTACTCTGAGGCGATGTCTGTCTTTGAGGTTGAGATGTATTTCTTGTGTGCAGCAGAAGAATGGATTCTGTTTCCGTATCCAGCTGTTCAACTGCGTCTTTTTATAGGTGAGTTGAGTCCATTTATATTAAGGGATATTAATGAGCAGTGATTTCTAGTTCCCGTTATTTTAGTTTTCATTGTTGGTGATGTTATTGTGTGTGTTTTTCCCTCTTTGAGATTTGCTGCTCTGAGATCATCTATTGTCTGTGTTTTTGTGGATGTAGCTAACTTCTTTGGGTTGGAGTTTCCAGTGTAGGTCTGGATTTGTGGCTAGGATATTGGTTAAATCTGGTTCTGTCATGGAATATCTTGTTTTGTCCATCTATGCTGAATGAAAATTTTGCTGGGTATAGCAGTCTGGGCTGGCATCCATGGCCTCTTAATGTCTGCATAATGCTTGACCAGAATCTTCTGGCTTTTATTGTTTCCATTAAGAAGTCAGGTGTAATTCTGATAGGTCTACCTTTACATGTTACTTGGTCTTTTTCCTTTGCCATTCTTAATATTCTTTCTTTGTTATGTATGTTTAGTGTTTTGATTATTATGTGGCAAGGGGACTTTTTTGTTTAGTTTATTTGGTGTTCTGGAAGCTTCTTGTATCTGTATATGCATATCTTTCTTTAGGTTGGGACAGTTTTCTTCTATGATTTTGTTGAATATATTTTCTGTGTTTTTGAGTTGGACTTCTTCTCCTTCTTCTATCCCTATTATTCTTAGGTTTGGCCTTTTCATGGTGTCCCATATTTTCTGGATATTTTGGGTTAAGCTTTTGTTAGACTTAATGTTTTCTTTGACTGATGAGTTTATTTCCTCTATTGTATCTTCAGCCCTTGAGATTCTCTCTTCCATGTCTTGTATTCTGCTGTTCATGCTTGCATTTGTGGTTCCTGATCATTTTCTTATGATTTCTGTTTCTATAATTCCTTCAGCTTGTGTTTTCTTTATTGTCTCTATTTCGGTTTTCAAGTATTGAATTATTTCTTTCTCTGTTTGATTGCTTTTTCTTGGTTTTCTTTAAGGGATTTGTTGATTTCTTCCTATTTTTTATTTGTCTTTTCCTCCATTTCTTTGAGGGAATTTTTCACTTTCTCTTTAAGGACCTCAAACATTCTCCTAAAGTTATTTTTAGGTCATTTTCTTCTGCTTCATCTATATTTGAGTGTTCAAGTCTTGCTGTTGTAGGGCCATGTAACACCTGTGCCTGCATTACTCTCTGTACAGTTCACACATCACTGTACTGTATGTAAGCTAGGCAAGGGCCTGGAGATCGAAAGAACACACAAGAGACCTGGGTCATTCAAAAGAAGATCTGCCGAATGCTGTTTATTCAAGCTTAGCAAAATCCTTACATACCTAACTGCTGCACAAAGAATTCCCCCCAGGCAGGTGGGAAATTGCCACACCCAAGATGGAATAAACAATGTCCTATAGCTAATCACCAGGTGGGGCAGAGGGAGCACAGGAACAAACAGGAAACGCTGGCTGGCCAGAAACTGTCCTCAAAATGAAACCCTGGAGCAGGGATAGACCCATGGGCCCTACAGGGCCACTAGTTTTTGTTGGTATCATGTTGCTCTTTGTGGTATTGAGTGGCGGTTCTTACCTTGTCTACCCATCTTTTCCTCTGATTGGTGTAGTTGGGGCTGTGTCTCTGGTGATTAGTCTTCCAGATGCCAGTGGATCCAAGGCTCAAACGGTTGGTTATCACTTGTGGTGCAGTCAGGGCCATGGTTCCAGTCACCCTGGGGGTCACTCGGTATTACAGGGGGATGGGGGGGTTGTTTGGCCCTGATCCCAAGGAGATTGCTTGCTTAGGACTGCTCCCACTGAGGTTGCTACCTTGAACCTGCTCCAGCGGAGGTCGCTGGCTCGGGCTTGCTTCCTTGGAGATCACTGATTTGTGTCCTGTCCAGCAGAGGTCTCTGTCTTGGGCCTGCTCCTTCAGCAGTGGCTCCCTTGTACCTGCTTCTGTGGAGATCTTTGCCTTGGGCCTGCATTGACTGGACCAAGGTCCCTGGCTCAGGCTTGTTCCCACAGATGTCTCTGGCTTGGGCCTGCTCCCATGGGCCCAGTCCCGCAGAGGTCTCTGGCTCCTGCCTGCTCCCTTGGCTGTTGCTCCCTTGTGGAGGTCGCTGGCTCAGGCCTGTTCCCACAGTGGTTCCTTGCTTGAGCCTGCTCCTGCAGAAGTCCCTAGCTTGGGCCCAGTTCACAGAGGTCTCTGGCTCAGACCTGCTCCCCCACAGGTTGCTCCCTTGTACCCCTTTTTTATTATTATTATTTTGAATGTTTCTTTTTTATATAAAATGCCAGTCAGCATTCACCCAATAAAACAGCAACCACTATAGTTATTTAAATCAAAGGTATTGATGGAGGCAAATAATAACATCAGGAAGGTAGAAGGCAACAAAGAGAAGGTCAGGAAGCTGCTGGTGTCCCAAGCCCACCCTCACTGCGGCCATGTAGGAATCATGGCCCCCACTACTATCGCACTGACCTGTGTGCTGCTCCTGAGCCGCCTCCTCACACTGAGCACCACACGTGGCTGTGACTCTGCCAAAAGCCCCGTTAAAATAGGAAATGAAGACATCTACTTCTTCCTCCTCCTCCCAGGCCCCACAGCCATCTCCCATTGGCAGAACCTAAGCAGAAGCAGCCACAATGGAGTCTGGAAATGTACCTGACCAGCTTCTAGCCTCTTTTATTAGAACTTCAAAGAGTAAGAACAGGGACTAAAGCCAATAGACTCATGAGTGCAATGCCTTTTTAAGTTTGTCATAATTTTCTGTTACTGGTTTTTGTTTTGCTGTGTAGTAATTGTTTGTCCCAAAGTACTTCCCCCTCTCGTTGTTCTAGTCTCTCCAAGGCTCTCCTTTAGTAACTAGCAGTATTTGCTTGAGGCTGGAGACAAAAGCTAACTGAGAGTTCTGAGCATATACGTGGCTGGGAATAGCTGTTGGAGCTTTGCTGTGGAATGCTCGGGTGAATATTTTAAAGAACCCTCACGTCCTCTCAGAATAAGTACATTCTCTGAGGAGAGCTGAGGCTCAGATGGTGCCAAGCAGAGAACTGATACCCATATTCAATTTCTATGCACAAACCTTCAACATGTCCCCAGTTGTAGCCTCCTTGCATCCAGAGGCCCTTTACCAAATTGGCTCAATACTAAGAGAACACTGGGGAGAGGCAGCTAAGTGGGGAGTGCAGGGAAACTTGTAGGGCTGTTTGCCAGTCGCCTTGCAGCCAGTCCTACCCAGCTCTCATTTCTCCAGTTGCGGAAGGATTTGGTGCCATCAGTTTGGGGCTGCTGAAGGCTGCTGTGTGGATGTGCTGGCTCAGGTTTGCCCTGCGCTTGGTCTTAGGAGCTGCAGAAATCAGTGTCTGCTTGTCCATCTGAGTTTCTGCTTTTGAAAGTGTTGCTGCTTTTGCCTCCATGGTTTTCCCCATCTTTGTCTGTGTGTGATGATTCTCTTAACTCTGTACAGAATTGTGCTTTGGCAACCTTCCTTCTTTCTTTCTTTCTTTCTTTCTTTCTTTCTTTCTTTCTTTCTTTCTTTCTTTCTCTTTTTTTCGAGACAGGGTTTCTCTGTAGTTTTGGTACCTGTCCTGGAACTAACACTTGTAGACCAGGCTGGCCTCGAACTCACAGAGATCCACCTATCTCTGCCTTCCAAGTGCTGGAATTAAAGTGCCGGGCCACCACTGCCCGGCAGCGGTTTTCCTTCTTGACACAATAAAGCTGACTGCACGACTTTCTGGGATCTGTTTTTGCTGCTGAGATGTCACTCCAACCATTACTCTTTGAAGCTAATACTATTTCCTTGATTTATCTTTTCTTCAAAGATTTTTTCCTTGCTCCTGGTGTTCTGCAGTGTCATGATGTTGTATCTAAATGCAGGCTTTTTTTTTTTTTTCTTAGTTTGCTTAGGCTTCTTGAATATGGACTGATGTCTTTTCATCAATTCTCACCCATTATCTCTTCAAATATCGCCTCTCCCCAGTCTCTTTCCTCTCCTGAATCCCCAGTTACCTGCCTTTCTCCTGCGTCCTCTTGCTGCAGGAGCTCTTTCTGCTCCTTCAGCCAATAGCCTTTAAGATACCAGCCCGCTTGGGCGTGGCCTATTTTGGCTTGAAAAAGCAGTGGTAGCCATGCGCTCTTTCTCTTGCTTTGGAATCCGCTTCTGGATACCAGATTCTTTTCCTGATTGTGCATGAGGGCTGTTGTCTAGGACGGTGATCTGTAAGTTTTTCCCTTTAAATAAATAACCCTTTTATTAATCATAATTCTAGACTGGTGTGGGATTGTTTTGTGACTTACTCCTTTATCTGGCGCCGAACGTGGGGCCCGAACTCACGACCCTGAGATTAAGAGTCTCATGCTCTACCGACTGACAGAAACTCTTTTATATCAATAAAGCAAAATCCATATTAATGCAAATTATTTATATCATCCTCTGTCAAGGCTTTCAGATTACTTCTACTGTCCTACTTCATAATTCATTAAGGTTTTTTTCTTCAGCTGTTCCTAATCTACCTTTAAACTTTTCCATTTTCCTTTCATTTTGTTTGTTCTATTTTGAGACAGGGTCTCACTATATAGTCCTGGCTGTCCTGGAACTCACAGAGATCTTCCTGTCTCTGCCCCCCATGCTGGGATTAAAGGTGTGCACCAACAGTTCTATCCTTTGTCCCTTTTCTTAATTTTAATTATTGTGAGGTTTATTTTGTTTTAGTTTATTAGTTCTGTAATTATTATTTTGTTCTTTTGTTGTTGTTGTTACTGTTTTTGCTTTGTTTTTGAGACAGGGTTTCTCATAGCCCAGGCTGTACTCAAGCCTGCTGTGTGGCCAAATGTACCTTGAACTCATTCGCCTACCTCTGTTTCCCAGAGCTGTGATTGTAGGTGTGCACCGCTGTGCCTGACATCACCATGTCCAACTTCCTTTTAATTTTTTATGTTACTTTTAAAGATTCTTGTTCTCTGCTAAAAACCCCAAGTCTGGCCCTTTCTCTCCTTTAATGTCAGCATAGTTGCTTCCGGCTGTGTCTGATGGTTCTGATGTTTTGAGTCCCTACGAATCTGTTTCTGTATATGGTTTGGGTTGGTTCTCATGTGTCTCCAGTGCCTGTTACTTCTAAATGAGGAAAGAATCTGAGATCTCAGATGCCACCTTCTAGAGAGAGTCCTTTCTCTCCCACCAGCCACCCTGAGGCACTGAAAATCCAGAACACCTCAGTGGCTTTCACCTACTCACTTCACAAGAGCGCCAGCTTTTCCCAGGTGTCTTGTACCAGCCTCCACCTCCCTACTGAATTTATTTGAATGGTATTATTTCCCGGAATTGAAAAATTCCAACAAAATGTTGCGGGGGGAAGGTTATGGACTTTGATAGAGTAGGTGTGTGCATGTGGCCCTAGAAGCTAAAGGTTGATGTCGGGTGTCCTTCCTTGATTGCTGTGCACCTTTGGTGTGTGTGTCACTTGAGTGTCAGGGATCTGAACCCGGGTCCTCACGTTTGCACGGCAGGCACTTTAACAGCAGAGCTCTCTCCCCAACCCCTCATTATTTTATTTTAATTGAAATATTTGCATACCTTGGAAAAACCATCACAAATCACAATTTCACACCTCTGAAACACCGTAATAACAGTACTCAGACTGAGAATCAGACATTTCCCTTCCCAGAAGCCTGCTCTGCCAAAGGTAGTAATACTGACTTACAAATCAGTACAGGCTGCTGTTAGAAGAAATGGGAGAGGATGTGTTCTCCTGCGTCTCCTGCATCTGTGAGATCTGCAGTTTCTACAGGCAGCTGCGTTCTCATGACCTTGTAGACAACCCTCCACATGGGTTCTGCTTCCTTGGTTTCAAACAATCTCGCTAAAGAAGATTTGGGGTGGGGAATGGCATCTGTGCTGAACACATACAGATTTTTTTCTTGTGACTTATTCTCCCAAACAAGTCCCAATGACCCTTTCACATTGTATTGTGCGTTAGAGTGGCATCGAGATGAGGTTGTGTATGAAAGCTGTATGTGGATTATTTGCAAATATTCTGGTTTAAACAAACAAACAAAAAACAGTTCTTTCTCCTGTAAATCAGGCTAGCCTCCTGCCTCAGCTTCCCAAGCAGGCATTCACCAGCATAACAAGCCAAACTACTATGCCATTTTATATAAGGGACTTGGGCATCCATCCACATGAGATGTTGAAACCAATTCCCTGTAGGCAATAAGAAACAAATACAAAATATCCCATTGCATAGATATACCCAAAATGGTATTGGACGCTTGGGTAGATTCATGTTTAAAGCTGTTATAAATGTCGGGCATTCATTATGCTTAAAAATTTATGAGATGAAATTATTTGTAAATGTTTTATAAATATTGTAAAGAAACCAATTTCAATTCAGAAATATATTTTGAATTTCCACATAATTCTATGAATACATATTTCATACATTTTTCAGAGATGAGCCATGGCTAAAATTAGACCGTCAGGTCCACCATCTGTGGACAGTTATAAACCCCCACTCTAGAATTAGATGACCTATTTTGTCTCAGACCTCATATTCTGGATAAATATTGCATTTTTGGGGTGGGGCTTTTTTGGGGGTTTGTTTGTTTTGTTATTGTTTTTTGAGACAGGTTCTCACTATGTAGCTCTGGCTGTCCTGAAGCTCACTCTGTAGACCAGCCTGGCCTCAAACTCACAGAGATCCATCTGCCTCTACCTCCCAAGTGCTGGTATTAAAAGCTTGCACCACTATGCCCAACTTAAATATTGCAATTCTTTTATATAGACTTTTTTAAATGTTCAAAGCACATGCGGCTTGCATTTGTGGAATATCTGCCTCAACTCTCCATCCCATAGGACAGTCCTCTGCTTGGGTGAGGGTAGTGATGACTCCATCTTTCCAGTGAATGCTCTTTAGTCCCTCATGCGAGCTCACGATGGCAGACCTACATCGCTTACAGGAGACAGATCCGGAGCCCAGCGGCCTGGAGCACTGGAAAGCTGCCGTACTTTAAAGAGCAGCAGAGCCTTTGTACCCAGGGTTTCTCTCCCCTCCCCCACCCACACTGGGCCACTTCTGTCTCACTTGATGCCCAAGGGAAGAAGTTGATTCTTAATTGTTTTAGGATCGATTTAAGTTATTTCTGCAACTGTGGTTATTGCAAACCTTTAAATCCATGTCCCTGAGATCTGATTCAAGACATGATCTTGACTACCCTGGTGTCTACCAGCATCCCTCCTGACTCCAGTCTACTTGGCTTAACTCACCCCATCCAGTGGGCTCGTAGCCACCCTGTTTCTCAAGTACCTGTCTTCCCAGCTCCGGCCAGCACCTTTCAAATACCGTTGGCCTTTAGCTCCTTAAAAACTGATCGCGTTTTTCAAAGCAAACAATCATTCCCATTTATCCCCGTGTACCTCGGACTCCATGGCTGGGCTTAGCTCTGAGCATCTGCGACTCTGGGCTTTTGCGTGGGCCATGAGACTCTGGGCTTTTGCGTGGGCCGTGAGACTCTGGGCTTTTGCGTGGGCCGTGAGAGCAGAGCTTCAGGTGTGCACGGCTGTGGGATTTTCCAGGTCCTGGGAGGCAAGATCGTTTCCTGGGGAAGAAAAGCCAGAGGGTACCCAAGTCTCTACCTTTGGGTGGTGTGAGAGGTAGAGAGGCTCCAAGTAGTGAAAGGACAGGTCAAGGCACTTTCTGGGGTGACACTAAACCCAAGACATTGTGTCTCAAGGTGTTTTTTCCTTTGAGCTTAAAAGTCCTTTTAGGCAGCACCTCCGCTGTCTTTGTTCCCTATACCTTACATTTAGCCCAGATCCATCACAGATTTTCAGGGTCCAAAGGTATCTTTGAAGCCATTTAACGCAATCTTTTAGCAAATGTAAATGTCTCTGTTAACCTAAGCTCTGTTCCCATGCCTTACTTAACGTTGGGAGTCTCAGTATTTGCCCATGGGATCAAGTTTTTAGAAAGCTGTCTTGACATTTAGTATGTATAATGTAAATGCCCTTAGCTTATTAACCATACTCGCTGAGATCCCATAAAACTATTAGATTTCTCCCTTTAACTAAAGAGAGAAAACATGTCCTCAATTGCTTGATTATCACAGTTAAGATTAAGGGGTGGTTGGTTGACTTATCACTATTTCACTATTTTTTTTTTTCGGTTTTTCAAGACAGGGTTTCTCTGTAGCTTTGGAGTCTGTCTTGAAACTAGCTCTTGTAGACCAGGCTGGCCTCGAACTCACAGAGATCCGCCTGCCTCTGCCTCCCGAGTGCTGGGATTAAAGGCGTGTGCCACCACCGCCCGGTCACTATTCTTTTCAAAGTAGGTTGTGGGCTGGGGATGTAGTTCAGTTGTTAGAGTCCTTGCCTGGTAAGCACAAGGTTCAACCCCAGCACCACACAAAGCAGGTTGGTGACACACATTTATGGTCACAGAGCTCAGGAGTGAAGACAGGAGGATCGGAAGTTCAAGGTCATTCTTGGCTAAGAAAGGAGTCTGAGGCCAGCCTGAAATACCTGAGACCTTATCTAAAAAGAACCCAGGCTGAACAGATGCCTCAGTGCTTAAGAGCACTGGCTGCTCTTGTAGAGGACCCAGATCAGTTACCAGCACCCGAATGGCAGCTCACAGCCACTAACTCCAGTTTTAAAAGGTCTTGTTCCTCTTCTGGCCTCTGCAGGCCCCAGGCACACAGGAGGCGCACAGATGTACATTCTATTCAGGCAAAACACCCATGCACATAAAAACAAAGCAAATAAAACTTTTAAAACACTGTAGGTTTCATAGGGAAAATGCATTGGCAGGAATATGTCAAAGTCTGGTCCCTAAATTTATGAGAGATGATTTGGAGACTGGTAATCTATGTACAAGAGCTCTATAAACCCAGGAGAGATGTATGTAGTGATATATTATTTGTGTTTTAATAAATAAAGCTTGCACGAAGATCAGAGGGCAAAGCAGTCACACTAGTCAGCCATACAGGCCAAGGAGTGGTGGCACACACCTTTAATACCAGGATTTGGGAGACAGAGGCAGACGGATGTCTGTGAGTTCAAGGCCACCCTGGGCTACACAAGATTGAATCTGTCTAAAAGAGATCACAAAGGTGATCCCAGTACTTGGGATCCCACACCCTTTAATCACAGCACAAGGGAGGTGGAGACAGGAATGATATAGCTGTGTGGAGAGAGGAATATAAAGGGGAAGAGACAGGAACTCAGTGGTGTGTGGAGTCTGAGGATTCATGAAGACAGCATCTCTCCCTTTCGGTCTGAAGATTTGGTAGAGGTAAAAGATCTCTCTGGTGATTGGCTGCTTCGCTTTGCAGATCTTCAGGTTGAACCCCAATATCTGTCTCTGGGTTTTTATTATTCGTGCTATAGATGTGTATGACTTAACTGGAAATAAGGGAAGATGTGTTTCCATTTTAAAAGACATTGGCAATTGATGGAAACTACTCAAATATTGTGGGAATTCATGATTCCTTGCTATGTGCTCTTTGGGAAAAGAAGTCTGGAGATTTTACCTGACTCTGGGTGGGATGGGGAGATGCTCTCTCTGGCGAAGGCTCTGGGTAGTTAATAGCCTGTGCTTTTCTCTCTCTCTTTAATTTTCCTTCATTTTTCCCAGGTATGTGTGTATGTGTATTTTCATGTACCCTCCACCAGACACCGTGTACCCTGGGTCAGGGCAGGCTGGCATGGGCTGGAAGGCAGGACAGATGAGATGCTTCAAAGCATATCCTCTCTGGAGCAGGATGGAATGCAGTAGTCCCAAGGGGAGGCTGTGACCATGGCAACACCTCCATTGCCTGTGTGTCATGGATAAAGAACTAGGGAACTAGGCCAGAGGCAAAAACATTAGGTAGGACATGGGACCCCAAGAGAACTTCTCTCATTTCTTCAATTCTTGGGCATGTGTGTGCATTCTTGCTTGCTGAGTATGCTTTACTTAATACTTTCATGGAAGAACCTACAAATACGACGGCATATATGCAAGTCATCAAAATGTAAGTGAAACGTTAATATGAAGCGAAGAGAAAGAAAGCATGAGCATGTCTTTTGTTTTGTTTTCTTTTGAGAATGGAGTAGCCTCGAAGTCACTACATAGCTGATGCTGATTTTGAATTGATGTAGCTGAGGCTGATTTTGAATAATGTAGCTGATGCTGATTTTGAATTGATGTAGCTGAGGCTGATTTTGAATTGAACCTCCCAAGTGCTGAAATTACAAGTGTGTACCTCTGTGCTTTTTATAACATTATGGAGCAAGGCAAGCAGTGAGGGTTTTCCATAATATATTTCTCTTTCTACAAGTTACATAGGCATGCCATAGTGATTCAGAACTGAGAAACACAGCTCCAGGAATCCTGTGATAACCACCCCTGCGCTGCCTTCCAGGAGGTTGGTAGGTTCTGTTTCCATGGCAATGAGGTCAGCCAGGGGAAGCAGCGGAAGATGCCAAGGAGACAACAGAGGACAACCTGGGTCAAAGTCTTTGGCAAAGCCACAGTGGCATAACTGAAGACCCCATTTCTTCTCCCCTTTCCTGGAGGTCACAGGAACTGTCCCAGGTCTGGGGCTCTCAGTACCTTAAGAAAGGTACCAGATATCACTGGGAAATTAAGGACCTTGGTTCTAATTCTGACAATACTGTTGCCATGCCTATTTGGTATCTTAACTTCATTTTCCAGAGTTAAACTCAAAAGGCAGGGACTTCCAAGGTGACATTTTTGTTCCTAGAGACCGGAGCTCTTGGGTGACATGAGTCTCCATCATGAAGGCATCCACAGGCTATCGTCTGCACCTGTCTGTGATGAACCAGAAAATGTTCGGCATCTGTCCTGGGAATAAATCGATGGTTATTTTTTTCCTTCAGAATTTCGCTTGTAGGCCAGTCTCTTACTTTGCCTCAGCTTGGTCCTTGAGGTTATTTCCCAGTCTTTGAATTCTGCCACATTCCAGAACCACCAGGGAAGCCTGCAAGTAAGTATGGCTACACCCCACAGGGCTCTCTTCCCAACAATGCCCAGTGCCACCGAGGTGCCTCCAGTACACCAGGTACCCCCTGCTGAGCCCAGAGAGGAGGGTTCCCACATGCCCTTTGGCAGCTTCAGCCAAGTAGAGGAAGGCAGGGATGAGAGCCACTTCAGTGGGACAAGGCTGAGGTGGAGGATGTCTGTGATGCTCATCGGAGGTAGGTGGGTTCCTCTTCCTGAAGCTGGCTCAGCTCCACAGCCTACAAAGGAGACCTGTCTGCAGGGGGCTATGTCTTGCCTTCTTTTCTTGTTGCTGTGATAAAACACCTTAACAAAAGCAATTAAGAGAGGAGGGGGCTATTTTAGTTCATAGACCAAGTCTGTCAAGGGAGCAAGGCCTTGAAGCAGCTGGCCACATCTTACCCACAGTCAGAAGACAGCACTGAATGGATTGAATGCATCCTGCTCAGTTCCCTTCTTCATTTCTACAGTCCAAGATCCCAGCTAGGGAAGGGTGCCACCTTAGTGGGCGGGACTTCATGTCTCAACGCAGTTAAGATAATCCCCTACAGACATCCTCAGAGGCCCATCTAAATTCTATCAAGGTGACATTTTTTTATAATTTATTTTTTTGTGTGTGCATTGGTGTTTTGCCTGCATGTATGTCTGTGTGAGGGTGTAAGATTCCCTGGAACTGAAGTTACAGACAGTTGTGAGCTACCAGGTGGGTGATGGCAAATGAACCTGGGCCCTCTGGAAGAGCAGTCAGTGCTCTTAACCACTGAGCCTCCAGCTCCTCAAGGTGACATTTAACACTAACCACCACAGGCTGTACAAATCTTCGCTTCTTTGACCAGCTGCTGCCTTGTGAATCCCCCAAGACTAGGAAATATAACAAATCTTCTGCATCCTACAAGATTGCCTCTGTGTGTACTGCAAACTGAAAGTCAAAGCAGGTTACCTTAGGGAGCTCCGGTTCTTATCCCTGAAGATAATCAAACCACAGGTGTAACGCTCCCTACCTTGTAACAGTTTCCTGGAGGAAAATCAACCAGGAACCAAACCACTCCTGTTATGCTGGGTGGGTGGGGCAGCGCCTGGGAATGAAAACATGAATTCTGAGCCTTCAACCAGCAGAGGGCGCCATACACTTCGGGATGTGATAAGCATGGCTGAGGACCAAAGTAACAGCAGCTGGCAAATAGGCTGTGCTTGCAGCTTCACAGGGCAGATACCAATTGTCCAGATAACTCCGAGAAGCCCGCGCTACAGTTCATTTTAAGGTCCTAAATGAAGCCAGTCACAGTTATGTGGCGTGTGCCATTCTTCTTAGAAGAGCTAAGCAACCACACCCTAGATTCTAAATTTAGTAAATGTAAGATTTTAGAATTATAATAGATGGACCTTCGATCTATCTGCACACACCTTTATTAAGAATGAAGACAGCTCCGAAGAAAGGGAGTCTGTTAGCTACAGTTGGCTAGAACCCAGGCTCCTGCAACACAGAGTCTCTGCACGCATGCTTGTCTCCCAGTTCCTAGCCCAGAACTCTTAGAACAAACACTGAATGAACAAATGAGCGGATGGATCGGACGGACAGACAGATGGATGGCTTGTGGCAGGAATGCATGTTATCCTGTGCATTAGAGTTTGAGTTTCATCCGTCTGTCGTTTTAGAAATCTATTAGTCCCAGAGGTCTGATTCATGCAGGTTCATTTCACAGTCAGAATATCTATAACCTAAAGTAAGGGGATTAGAGATAAGAGTTGACACCAAAAATACTTAAAATATTAATGTGTTTCCTTCCTTCCATCCTTCCTTCCTTTCTTTGGTGTGTGTGTGTGTGTGTGTGTGTGTGTGTGTGTGTGTGTGTGTGTGTGTTTTCTCCCAATCCCTGTCTCTGCTTCTCTCTTTACACGATGGGGCTGGCTGCTGCTCTGACCCCAGGATGTAGAATGTCATTAGCATAGTGAAAGGGAAGGCAAAGTATTTGACCCTGAGAAACCAAACTTTAAGGAAAAAGGTGTAGTCACTCCAGAAGGGTTTGTGGCACCTGGAGACCATATGGTCTTTCACTGACCAACACAGCAGAGAGCCACGGGGAAGAAATGGCAGCGAAGATGTGGTTACCTGCATGCAGAAAACTGTTGGTGACCAAAGATGTGGCATGCTACCAATGTGGCTAGATGGATTGGAAGCTGTCACAGAAGATGGCATTGAGAGACGGGTGTAGACTTATCACAGCAAGGTGTTGCAGGAGAAACTGCAGCTGTTGAGAAGGCACTGGGAAGCAAGGCAGTATAAAACTCAAGACTGCTCAGCACTCCAGGAGAGGAAGAGGAGAAAAGCTGTAGGCATGGAAGGATATGAAGGCTGCATGGTGGAGACAGATGAGGGTACCCTAGACACAAGAAAACCGTAAAAGTGTGGAAAACCGAAATTAATGCTGGGGCAAAGGGCAATTTTGCTCACTAGAACTCACGCCTAGATGGCGTGACCATGGTTGTTTGGCTATAATGAGCGACAGAAACCTTTAACAGCTAGCTGAGTAGATATTTAGCCTCAGGAAAGGAAAATAGTGACTACTGAAAAAGACAATATCCCTTCATGATAAAGATCTTGGAGAAAGCAGGGATACAAGGAACATAACTAAACATAATAAAGGCAATATACAGCAAGCCAACAGCCAACATCAAACTAAATGGAGAGAAACTCCCAGCAATCCCACTGAAATCAGGAACAAGACAAGGTTGTCCACTCTCTCCAAATCTATTCAATCAATATAGTTCTCAAGGTCCTAGCTAGAGCAATAAGACACCAAAAGGAGATCAAGGGGATACAAATTGGAAAAGAAGAAGTCAAACTCTCACTATTTGCTGATGATATGATAGTTTACATAAGCAACCCCCAAAATTCTATCAAGGAATTTCTACAAGTCATAAACACCTTCAGTAATGTAGCAGGATATGAGATTAACTAAAAAAAAAAAAAATCAGTAGCCCTCCTTGACAAAGATGATAAATGGGCTGAGAAAGAAATCAGAGAAACATCACCCTTCACAATAGCCACAAATAGCATAAAATATCTCGGAGTAACTCAAGCCAAACAAGTGAAAGATTTGTATGACAAGATCTTTAAATCTTTGAAGAAAGAAATTGAAGAAGACACCAGAAAGATCTCCCATGCTTTTGGATAGGCAGAATTTTTTTTTTTTCGGTTTATCGAGACAGGGTTTCTCTGTGGCTTTGGAGCCTGTGCTGGAACTAGCTCTTGTAGACCAGGCTGGCCTTGAACTCACAGAGATCCATCTGCCTCTGCCTCCCGAGTGCTGGGATTAAAGGTGTGCGCCACCACCACCTGGCCAAGGCCGAATTAACATAGTAAAAATGGCAATCTTACCAAAAGCAATCTACAGATTCAATGCAATGCCCATCAAAATCCCAGCAAAATTCTTCAAAGACCTTGAAAGAACAGTACTCAACTTCATTTGGAAAAGCAAAAATCCCAGTATAGCCAAAACAATCCTGTACAATAAAAGAACTTCTGGAGGCATCACAGTCCCTGACTTCAAACTCTACTACAGAGCTACAGTACTGAAAACAGCCTGGTATTGGCATAAAAACAGACAGGAGGACCAATGGAACTAAATCGAAGACCCAGATATCAGTCCACACACCTAAAAACACCTGATTTTTGACAAAGAAGCAAAAACTATAAAATGGGAAAAAAAAAGGCATATCCAGCAAATGGTGCTGACATAACTGGATATCAACATGTAGAAGAATAAAAATAGACCCATATATATCACCATGCACAAAACTCAAGTCCAAATGGATCAAAGACCTCAACATAAAGCCAGTCACACTGAACCTCATAGAAGAGAAAGTGGGAAGTACATTTGAACACATTGGCACAGGAGACCACTTCTTAAATATAACCCCAGCAGCACAGACACTGAGAGAAACAATTAATAAATGGGACCTCCTGAAAATGAAAAGCTTCTGTAAAGCAAAGGACATGGTCAACAAGACACAATGGTAGCCTACAGAATGGAAAAAGATCTTCACTAACCCCAATTCAGACAGAGGACTGATCACTAAAATATATAAAGAACTCAAGAAATTGGTCATCAAAAGAACAAATAATCCAATTAAAATGGAGTACAGAGGGGGGCTAGAGAAATGGCTCAGAGGTTAAGAGCACTGACTGCTCTTCCAGAGGTCCTGAGTTCAATTCCCAGCAACCACATGGTGGCTCACAGCCGTCTGTAATGAAATCTGGTGCCCTCTTCTGACCAGCAAACATACATACAGGCAGAACACTGTATACATAATAAATAAATAAATCTTAAAAAAAAAAAGGAGTACAGAGAACTCTCAACAGAGGAATCTAAAATGGCTGAAAGACACTAAGGAAATGCCCATCATCCTTAGCCATCAGAGAAATATAAATCAAAACAACTCTGAGATTCCATCTTATACCTGTAAGAATGGCCAAGATCATAAACACTGATGACAACTTATGCTGGAGAGGTTGTGGGGAAAAGGGATCACTCCTGCATTGCTGGTGGGAATGCAAGCTGATATAGCCCCTTTAAATATCAGTGTGTCAATTTTCAGAAAATTAGGAAACAACCTTCCTTAAGACCCAGCAATACTACTTTTGAGTATATATCCAAAGGATGCTCAATTGTGCCACAAGGACATGTGCTCAACTATGTTCATAGCAGCATTATTTGTCATAGCCATAACCTGGAAACAACCTAAATACCCCTTGACCAAAGAATGGATAAGGAAAATGTGGTACATTTATGCAATGGAGTACTACACAGCAGAAAAAAATGACATCTTGAAATTTGCTGGCAAATGGATGGAGCTAGAAAGCATCATACTGAGTGAGGTAACAATTATCATATGTACTCACTCATAAGTGGTTTTTAAGCAAAAAACAAAGAAAACCAGCCTACAAATCACAATCCCAGAGAACCTAGACAGCAATGAGGACCCTAAGAGAGACATACATGGATCTAATCTACATGGGAAGTAGAAAAAGATAAGATCGCCTGAGTAAATTGGAGGCATGGGAACCATGGGAGAGGGTTGAAGGGAAGGGGAGAGGGTTGAAGGGGAGGGGAGAGGTAGGGAGGGGAGCAGAGAAAAATGTAGAGATCAATAAAAAAAGAAATAAAAATAACAAAACTGAAAAAAAAGGAAGAAAAAAAATACCGTCATGTCCCATCACCTCCTGGGTATTTCATGCTGAAAGGAAATGGCATGAGGAATGACAAAATTGCTGAGAGTTTTGGGAGAGAGAACATGGTATCTGTATATATGTTCTACTTTCATTTTAATTTGGATAAGCTATTATTCCAGTGATAGTCTACATAAGACATCGCACGATGTAAAACAAAGATACAGAACTTATTATTATTATTATTATTATTATTATTATTATTATTTTAGACAGTCTCACTCTAACCCTAGATTACCTGGAACTCACCATCTATGCACCTCAAACTCACAGACATCTGCCTCCCTCTCCCTCTAGAGTGCTAGGATTAAATGCCACCACACCCCTTGTGTTTCTGATTTCTAAAGAATTAACCCATCAATGTGACCATTGACCTTAATCACCAATATGTAAAATTTCTCCACTAAAGAGACGTCCATGTTTATGAATTAGTAAATGTAAATACAAGTCATTGATTACAGAGAGCCACACACGGAGGGTCCCAGATCAAAGCACGGAAGGAAGAATTGCTACTGAGTTTTGTTCCTCTTTGCAAGGAGTATCAGCAGAGAAAGCAGACTGAATATCCATGGAAGTGCAGACCTATGCCGAGGGTGGGGGAGGGAGGAAGGAGCGGGCAGGGCTCATTCTCTGCTTTATTGGTACACACACAGATACATCAGAGAATTGGTAATGCGGCTCTGTTTTGATGACATCCTGGTGCTTATTAGCAACTTTTTGGTGGAAACGACAGCAAGGAACAGGGAGCAGCTAACGCCAGACCAGATCCAGATTCCACCACAAAATGCAAGAGCCATTACAGACAGAGCTTTGAATTAAAATCTGCTCCCTTCAAGCATTTTCATGGACTCAGAGACTCTTAGTCTGGGGGCAAGCAAGATGGCTCCGATGGTAAAGGCGCTTGAATTGCAAGCTTGTTGACCTGAATTTGTCCCCAGAAACCACACAAAGGTGGAGGAGAAACCGACTCTATAAAATTGTCTTCTGATCTCAACACGCATGGCTGTGACACATACACCTACCTCACCCACTCTACGCAATAATAAAAATAAAATTTAAAATGTAAATAATGAAATACCCCAGCTTGGGAAAACTCAATGTCCTCTAGTCTAGACACATACCCATGCCTGAGCCTCCTCTCCTGTAGCTTGTCTTGTCTCTGCTTGGATCCTCTACGGACTGGGAGCTGACTCATTACCTCCCAAGGTAGTCTGTTCGTCAATTGTTTTCAGCCCTCTCCATTGAGACTACAAAACAGACCTCACACCTCTTTGGCATGACAGACATCCCTGTAACAACCAAGAGAACCCTGGAAGACCTTCAATATCGTGCTGTTCAAAGTGGCAGGAAAGAGAAGGCGCCAGGGCTAGATGAAGTCCCTCTCTCCCTTAGTTACAGTTACTATTGCTATGATGAAACATGACCACTAAGAAAATGCCTTGCAGGCTTGCCTACAGCTTGATGTTATTAGGGCATTTTCTCAATTAGCCTCCCATCTCTTCAGTGACTCTAGCTTGTGTCAAGTTGACATAAAATTAGCCAGTGCACTCCCTCAGACCTCTGTCATGGAACCTCCTCCATCAAGTATTCTTAATCACTCTTGTGGTTCTTAAGGACTTGGGGATCAGTGCTCAACCTCTGTGAGGACAATAGGGGCCAAAGCTCTTGTGACCGCCAGAGGTAAGTACTAGAAGTCACGGAAGATGCTGGGGACCTGTCCTCTGCCACACCGCCCTGATACAGAAGCCTGTGTTCAGTTGGAAACCCCCCCCCCCGTGTTTTATCCAGAAAGCCCCATTCCTCTCTCTCCAAACCCTGCCCTCTCTTTGCTGGATAATCTCCAACAAAGAAAAGGCGCCAAAAAATCCAGTTCCATATTCTTGGTGGCTGTGGCAGCTCCTCCCCTGAACTTGCCTGTAGCCCAAGACCCCGCCCCAACTTATCAGCTTTTGACCATACTTGGGCACAAACCCAGCTTGTAGGGGACATACAGTTATCCCTTGCTTATAGGGTATATAAGCTCCCTACTTTAGTTTGGGAGGAGGTGTGACTTCTCCTGCCTGGATCTCTGGAGCTGAAGAACTCACCCAGGAGTTGCTTTGCTCAAATAAACCTATTCTTTCACTTTTTCACTTTGGCTTGATCTGGCTTACTGCGTCAGCAGAGGAACCTATTATCGCATTACAGAAAGCCTATTAGCCAGGATTGGGGCATCTCTGAAACATCCTCTTTGCCGTTGTTGCGGACCCATGGTTAAGAATCCATGCTGTTGAAAGCCTAAGCCCCAGCACCTTCAGACTGTGTCTGTAATTGGGCATAGATTCTTTAAATCAATTAAGGTATAACGAGGTCATCAGCGTGGTTCCCAACCCAATGGGACTGATGTCATTATAATGAGAGGATTCATTGGTGCATATTACTAATTAATGCATAATTAACTTATAATATATTTTATTGTGAGATTTTTCACACATGTGTATAAAGTAATTTGATTATATTTGCCCTATAACCTACTCTTGTCCCTCACTCTGCTCTTCCCAATTAGTCCCCTGGAACTTCTTTGAAGCCTGTCCAATCCCTCCTGGAACTAGCTCTTGTAGACCAGGCTGGCCTCGAACTCACAGATATCCACCTGCCTCTGCCTCCTGAGTGCTGGGATTAAAGGCATGCGCCACCACTGCCTGTTTTTATAATACATATAGACTTGCCTAAAAGAAAATCTGCAATATTTGTATTTCTGAATCTGACTCCTTTTGTTGAACATGATAATCTTCAATTCTATTTATCTTCCTGGAAATTGCATCATTTTATTTTCCTTTATGGTTTTTCTGTGTCTGTTCATCTGCTGGCGGACTGACAGGTGGATTTGAGAAGGTAGCTATGTGAACAGCGCAGCAGTAAGCACGGTGACCAGTGTCTCTGCGGTGTGCTGACTTGGGGTCCTTTTCAGCACATGCTAGGAGCGCTACAGTTGGACCATATGGCGGTTCTATTTTTAGTGTAGTTTTTTGGAGGACCCTCCATTTCCATAGTGACTGCATTAATTTCCATTTCCACTAAGAGTATGAGAATTCCTCTTCATCAGCCCCTGCTTCCTCTCTAGTGTGTGTGTGTCTGTCTGCATGTATGTATGTATGTGTGTGTATGTATCTTTGTGTGTGTTCATGTCTCTTTATGTCTCTGTCATGTCTGTCTCTGTCTGTCCATTCATGTGGGTGAGGGACTGTCTGTCTGTCTATTCATGGGTGTGTGTGACTGTCTGTCTGTTTATTCATGGGGTGTGTGACTGTCTGTCTGTCTGTCTGTCTATTCATGGGGGTCTGTGACTGTCTATTCATGGAGGTGTGTGACTGTCTGTCTGTCTATTCATGGGGGTGTGTGACTGTCTGTCTATTCATGGGGGTGTGTGACTGTCTGCCTGTCTATTCATGGGGTGTGTGACTGTCTGTCTGTCTATTCATGGGGGTGTGTGACTGTCTGTCTGTCTATTCATGGGGTCTGTGACTGTCTGTCTGTTTGTCTATTCATGGGGGTGTGTGACTGTCTGTCTGTCTATTCATGGGGTCTGTGCCTGTCTGTCTGTCTGTCTATTCATGGGGTGTGTGACTGTCTGTCTGTGTGTTTCCTTCACAATAGCCATTCTGACTTGAAACAAAGGCTCCTTACAGTCTTGCTTAGGATTGCCCTGATGGCCATGGATGTAACATATTTTCAAGGAGAGAATGGATACCCAGAGACAGGGAAACTGTGTGATGACCTGGGGCAAAGATGGCCATCTGCAAACCAAGGAGAGGTGAGCCCTGATGAGGCCTTGACCTCAGGCTTGCGGCCTCTAGCCCAGGACTTCTTCACTGTGGCAGAACGATGGCTGCCTCAGCAGACACCGCTGCTCTCGCCGCCACCTGAACCTCCACAGCGGAAAGGCAGTCACAGAAACCACATGAGGTGTGTTCGCAGAAATGGACCATGGGCCGTCCCAGAGCCCCTGATGGAGGAAGGGGAGAGAAAATGAAACATCACTTGGGCAGCCATGCGGCAGCAACTGGGTCCATCCCACGCACGTGAAGACACCAGCAGGAGAGCTGGACCCTGAGACCCCTACAAGCAGGGAGCCCAAGCTTTCACAGGTAGAGGGGTGTCTTGTTGGAATCTGCAGAGAAAGGATTCTGTGGCAGACAAGGGAATGTAGAGCCTGTGGTGAGACAGATCTGGAATGCCACTGCTGCACCTGACTTCCAGGGTGTCAAAATTAACACAATGGGGAGAAGAGAGACAGGAGAAGGCTGGGGAGGCAAACAAGAACAAAGCACGGTCTGAACGTGTCATCTGGAAACTAATTTTTGTACTTTAAATTTTTTAAAAACTTTTTAAATATATTTTTTTAATTTATTATGTATACAATATTCTCTCTGCGTGTATGCCTGCAGGCCAGAAGAAGGTGCCAGACCTCATTACAGATGGTTTTGAGCCACCATGTGGTTGCTGGGAATTGGACTCAGGACCTTTGAAAGAACAGGCAATGCTCTTAACCGCTGAGCCATCTCTCCAGCCCCTGTACTTTAATTTTTTTAAAAAAATTCTAATCTAAAAATTCAAAGAAAGAAACAACATCAGGACATGGGTGATGGAAGAAAATAAACCCCATTAGGTCGCCACACTAGCAGCAGATATTAATAAGAACCACGAGAAGGCCTAGAGGCAGAGCACATTAACTCAGGAACTTCTGTGTTTCCAGAGCTTTCATGCAAGCTGATATTCCTTTCTTCTCGGTGACAGCTGTGAGAGGGTGTCAAGAGCCACACGTTTCCCAGGAAATAATGAAGCATTTAAGTGAAAGGATGGAGACCTGACTTTGACCCTGTAGCTCCATTACCTGGTCCAGGGTGTCCCTTTCCTTAATGATGACACATCCTCCCCCCTGGAGCTGTGTTTTTGTAAGGATGAGAAAGTGCCTAGTGAGCAGAGTGAATGGTGCCCGCTGCATCGTCACTGACGGAGTTGATGGTGCCAACTCCATCATCACTGATGGAATGAATGGTGCCTGCCTCTGTTGTCACTGATGGAGTGAATCGTGTCTGCTTTCATCCTCACTGCTCTGTAGTACTAGAATTCTCAGAGGTTGAGTTAGTTAGTTACCTTAGGCTAATTCAAGTAGATCCAAGATGCAGTGATAATTACCAAGGCATGGCTAGTGAGATGGCTGTACAGGTAAAGGTGCTTGCCCACTAAGCCTGAGAACCTGAGTTCAATCCTCTGCTTGCACATGGTGGGATGGAAGATCCAGATTCCCACGAGTCACCCCCTGACTTCCACACATTGTAGTGCATGCACCTTCTACACACACACACACACACACACACACACACACACACACACAGAGAGAGAGAGAGAGAGAGAGAGAGAGAGAGAGAGAGAGAGAGAGAGAGAGAAATAAATTAAATAAATAAATACATGTCATAAAATAATAATTACAATAGGAAGGAACAGCCTGGGATAGAGCAAGTAGCATGGTGACATAAACATGGTTTCTGCCTCAAGTCATCATCATAGGGACCCCGATTCAGGGTCACAGATGAGGGAGAAGCATGGGACAATAAGGAGTCCAGGTTCAGGGCCAGCAGCTTAGGGGTTTTGAGCAATTCCAAAAGGTTGTCATGAGCTATTGAACAGGATTTGTCACTCTTGATGGCAAAGCAGGGAGACTAATGTGCTGTGACATCTTGAATTTGCTTGGTACCTTCCTGCCAAACAGATCAAAGCACCTCAAAATAAGTTTTTTCCTAAACTTCTGAGAAGGAACCACTGAGGAAAATCCATTTTGTCTACTAACTATCTTCAAGATCAGAATAATCGCCAACATGTGACAATTCTCTCTGGTTTCCAGAAAGCTTTTCACATGTGTCCTCGGTGACACCGTGGGGAACCATGTGGGGAAGACCAGCCCCAATTTCCAGAAGGGTAAAGCAGAGGGCTCATGGGCCTGTTCCAGAGACACCATCATCCATCCTAACCTGTTGGTGCTATTACCATGCCACAAAGGTCACAGACAGAGCCAGTCCCCAAAGGCCAGAATGAGACTGGAAGGTGAGCTCCGAGCACCCTCCGTGTGACTACTTCCTCCTTCTTAAGATATCCAGTGTACTGGGTGGTTTTGTGTGTCAACTTGACACAGCTAGAGTCATCCAGAGGAAGAAGCCTCAGCTGAGGAAATTCTCCTTGAGATCCAGCTGTAAGGCATTTTCTTATTTAAGGATCAATGGGGGAGGGCCCAGCCCAAGGTGGATGGTACCATCCCTGGGCTACTGGTCCTGGGTTCTATAAGAAGGTGGGTTGAACAAGCCAGGGGAAGCAAGTCAGTAAGCAGCACCCCTCCATGGCTACTGCATCAGGTCCTGCTTCCAGGATCCTGTTTTGAGTCCCTGTCCTGCCTTCCTTCAGTGATGAACAGCAATGCTGAAGTGTAAGCCAAATAAACTGAAGTGTAAGCCAAATAAACCCTTTCCTCCCCAGCCTGCTCTTTGGTCAAGGCGTTTCATTGCAGCAATAGAAACCCTAAGACATCCAGTATTTCTATGTTCCCAACACCTTCTCCCCATTTGCTCCTTCAGGACTCTCTCTCTCTCTCCTATCTCTCTCTCTCTCTCTCTCTCTCTCTCTCACACACACACACACACACACACACACACACACACACACACACACACCTCTACCTCCCCCTGTCTTTGCCTTCTGGCTTCCTGCAAGGACTTCTCTCCTCATCATACACATGGCCCTGTCAGTCCCTTCCTGTCCCAACACGCTTCCCCTACCTTTACCTTTGCCCTTCATGCTTTTACTCCCAGCTACCACCTGCTCTAAGGGAGAATAAGCCCCCACATGCTGCAAGCACTGTCCCTACCCTGTGTCGCCTGTGAGATGGGCTCCACGAGCCCAGCTTCCCCGGAGGCTCTCTCGCTTGGGACACCAGGCATTCCCCAAGTTTCCTTCTTGTCCTTCCACACCTCACCCTTGTCTTCTCCTGAGGTGTTGGTCGCTTTCCTGGAGAAATGCAGAGAAATGTCTGTTTATCCCAGAAAGAGAGGGCAGTGACAGACCAAAGAAAGGATTCCTTCCCAATCCAACTGGGGAACCAAGCTGGGTTGTGGAGTTACAGGAGGAACCTGGGCAGCCACACCATTGCCAGGCCAATTTTTCCCCTTTTATATTGTGGCTATTGGACTCTCAGGAAGGGAGAATCGACTTGAGAATCCCTGCAGGCTCTCCACATGGAAATCCACATAGCCTTGGTCTCTTAGGCATCTCCTTCTTGGTCATCACACAATTCAAGATGGTGGTCATGTACAACCTAGAAGAAACAGCTATGCTAGGCAAGGGGCCTCAGCAGATGGACCCCAAGACCACCCCACTGGCTCTTGGCCCCTCCAAGATTTGGATTGCAAATGCTGAGTTTCATCATCTCATGGTCCAGTGGGCTGCTCAACTTCCTGGGTCCTTTTGACAAAGTGTTTCTAAACCATGCCTCTCTGCCTTCTCTTCAGGCCAGTCTTCTCCCCGAGGCTTGCCCAGGAAGTTTCTTCCTTGCCTTCCACCAAAAATGCCGGAATCCTCAGCTGCTCTGGACTCTTCTACAAACCAGTCCTCACGTACGGGGAGGTCACAGAAGCCTAATTCTTCCTTGCTCTCCAGGCCATCACTCTTCCCTTCTCATCCCACGGGATCGAGCTACTCTGCCTGCTTGGAGGCCAACTCTGAGTCTCCAAGACGTTTGCACACGCTGCTGGCATTGACCCCTCTTAAGGAGGAACAAAGGACCCAAGGGACTATGGGTTAGGCAGATTCCCTAACAGACAGACAAAGAGAAAGCAGCCACAGACAAATAAATGATGGTGAGTTTCTAGCTTTTTCTCTCTCCCTATCTGAGACAAAGGCTTGGGTGTGTGAGAGGCTTTTTCTTCTACCAACAGGGCCATTGGCTGATTTCTGGCTAACCAGTCCAGGCTAGCCAAACGAGGTCAGGATCGAATCTGGATGGGATGTGTCTTCCCCAAGATGTAGGTTTATCACCTGCCATTTCCTGGTCTAAACCAATAGTTCTCAACCTTCTTAAGGCTGTGACCTGTTAATACAGTTCCTCATGTTGCAGTGACCCCCAATCATAAAATTATTGTTGTTGCAATTTCATAACTATAATTTTGCTGCTATTGTGAATTGTAATGTAAATATCTGTGGTCTTGGGTAACCAACCAAGAGGTCATGACTCCTAGGTTGCAAAACACTGGTATAAACTGACCAACCCTAAATTAGGGGAATAGGATTCATTCCCAGTCACCAAAGACCCATAAATGCCTTAGTCCTCCAGGAAAGATGGGACCTTGGCTCTGTAGAGTGGCCTTTCTGTGTGCCTTGGTTGGTGTGTCTGTTTGCCACCTTTTTAAAAAAAAATAGTTTATTTTATTTTTTATGTGTATTGGTGTGAGGATGTCACATTCCCTGGAACTGGATTTGCAGACAGTTGTGAGCTGCCATAAGGGGTGGGCTGGGAATTGAACCTGGGTCCTCTGGAAGAACAACCAGTGCTCTTAACCACTGAGCCATCTCTACCACCCCCAGCATCTCCACCTTTAATAACTTTTTCCACTTGTTCATTCCATCTGCTGTGTCTGAGACTTTCCCTGCTGCCCAAAGTGCTGAGATTTCTCCTGCCCTTTGATTCCTTAAATAACAGCAGAAACAAACCTGATCCAGGTCCCTAGATATTAACAGGCCCACTTCTCAAATCTGGCCTCCTTATACAGGCCCATCTTCCCAAACTGAATATCACAGTTAGCTGTGTCCCACCGAAGTCCCCTACACAAGGAAGGCCACCTTCCCTGAGTGGGCTTCCCTCTCCCCCGCTGAACTTCATGTGACACTAGTGACCTCCTCTGTCACTGGCCAAGACTCTAGCCAGCCAGTCTCAGCAAGGAGAGCCGAAAGTCACTGCTGAACTTTAACATTGATTAAACACCTAGCAAAGTATTGGCATCAAATGATGGCCATATTTATAAGAGAGGCCAAGATACACACAGTTCCACTCCTACACTGACCCATGCATGGGTTCCTCAGCCTTGGGAATCTCTCTGCTGCAGGAAAGGAAGCAATGCCCCACTCAGGGATCACCTGCAAGGGGAGAGCCTGTGACTCAATGGCAGGCAAACAGGTGAGGAATACGGTTAAAAACTAACTCCATCCCAGGCAATGCAGCAAATAAGCAAAACCTTTGTCTTAGGAGCAAAGAAGGGGCTGGGGAAGGCTGGGTGGCTGTCCCTCTACACATGAGCCCATGAAGGCCCTCCTTGGGCTGGGTAGTGTTCCACTGGAGTGCTGTTTAGGGGCTTGACCAGGTCAGCTTTTTTCCCTGCTGCCTTCCAATTCTGAGCTGCAGCTAAAAGGCGGTCCCCCTGCTTCCACACCCTATGTGGCTTCCCAGGCGCTCACTGGAGATCCCTTACAGAGAACCGAGCTTCACGAGGTGTAGACTCACACCACAAAGCCAGGCTTTTTACGTGGGTGCTGGAGATCCAAGCCCAGGTCCCATGTTTGCACAACACACTCTTGACTGAGTGAGCCACCTCTCAAGCCCCAGAACTCAATCTTTATTCCAGATGCTATTCAGTAGGAGCAAGAGTAGCGGTAGCAGCTTCATTGCAGGGAGTTATGGTCCTCTGGGGGTGGAGGTGCCTCTGCTCTAAGTTGCCTGATTCTATCAGGATAGTTTGTTGTACTCACTACAACCAGGAGAGGGGCAAGGGCAGGTCACCGGGGCCCTCTCTGGAAACCACAAGAGCAGCTCATCCATGCCACACCTGAAAACCTTTCTCATGTCCAAGCATAAAGACTTGCTCACATTTGTGATCCTTCAAACCCACTGACCTTCCCAAAGGCTGGGCTTCAGAACCCCAACAGCAAGGATCGCCTCCTTTCTCTCTCTGCTCCTGGCAAGTGTCTGCCTTCTTTCCCAAGGAAATATTCATACAGCATCTTTCTCAGGCACAGCTGTCCGTGATTAAAGCAAATAAGAACCACTGCTTAATTTTATCCTTTATAATGGCCGTTTATGTTCTGGAACAAACCGACACTTGATGTGTGCTATCCAAAGCCCTTAAAGCAGTCCTCAAGACCCTCTTGGCTGGGGGGTCATGAGGTCAAAACTATTTTCATAATCATAATAAAATATTGATTCTTCCCTCTTACTTTCTTTTGAGCATTGAATTTGACTATAAGATGCGTGAGAGATGAGATTGCATGCCAAAGCAGATATGCGAATCCAGCAATCTTCTATTCAGCTACCCATGAAGAAAATTTGGAAGTACAAGATGATGCCACTTCTTATTTTTGTAGAAAACATAATATTTTTCACAAAATAAGTTGGTATGCAGTGACTTTATCATTTCTAACAAACGAATTCTTTTTTAATCTGAATTAATTTTCTGTGTGTTGATTATTAGTAACTGTAGCCCAGCTGGGCATAAGCCCTTTGGTACCCTCAATAATTTTTACTGTATGCAAAGGGTCCTAAGACCAGAATGCCTGAGAAGAACTACTACTCGCTCTCTTTTTTAAAGTCTACACACAGTCTTTTTGTCCCTAGAAAGTTCTCACATATCGGTGATAGCTGACAGAGAAGGTAATTTCTATTTCACAAAGAAAATTGGTGGCTGGAAAACTAAGATGTTTTGTCACATATGTATTTTCAGAAGAACACGTATAACACAATTTGCATGGCTGAACACATCCTCTTATACCTTTTGAAAGTGACAGGAACACATATTTTCAGCCAAGTTTGGTGGAGTGTGCCAAGAATCCCAGCACTCCAAAGACTGGAGCAGGGGGACCAGAAGTTCTCAGTCATCCCTGGCCACAGAGCAAGTTCTAGACCAGCCTGGGCTCCGGTGAGACCTTGCCACAAACTACAGACAGACAGACAGAACCCCTTGACTGCTGCTTTCTTCCTTGCTGTGACAAAACACCCGAGGGAAGCAACTACAGGAAGGGTTTATTTTGGCAATGGTCTGAGGGGTTACGTCCTGCTCTGATGGGGAAGCAGAGGTAACAGGACATTGCTGGGTGTCATTGCGCCCATGTCAGGAAGCAGGGGGAGGGGAGCCCTGGTGCTCCTCCAGCTGCCCCTCTTTTCCCTTAGATGACACCACCCAGATTGGGGGCGAGTCCTTTCCAACTTAAATTTCTTTCTTTTCTTTCTTTCTTTCTTTTTGTTTTGTTTTTTTGAGACAGGGTTTCTCTGTGTAGCTTTGGAGCCTGTCCTGGAACTCACTCTGTAGACCAGGCTGGCTTTGAACTCACAGAGACCCGCCTGTCTCTGCCTCCCGAGTGCCGGGATTAAAGGTGTGCACCCAGCTCCCAAGTTAAATTTCTCTGGGAACTCTTTCACAGACATAGCCATAGGTGTGTCTCCTAGGTGGCTCCAAATCCAGGTGACCATGCAGACTAGTCATCTTGCATACCTCAAAGTTAGAGCTTCTCTATAACATATGAAACATAAGCCCTTATGTAACACATAAAAAATGAGCACAATATCCCACTGTAAAATTATTTTAATAATTTATGTCAGTATTCTATATCATTTGGTATTAAGTAATCCATGGCTATTAACTAACTTTTAGATTTTTGCTGAAGGTTTTAAACTACCCAAATATCATGGTAAAAATATTCAAGATAGCATCTACCGAATTCAATTGCTGTTGGTATAAAGGCTTATAGATATTATTGACACATAGACTCATAGACACATATGGTACTTGGAACAGCTTTTGTGGCAGACCAAGAGTACATGTAGGGGCTTACATGTATCTCAGCTATTGAACACTTACCTCAAATGCTCCAGTGTCTGGTACTACCTTATTGATTGGTTGGTTTGTTGATTGATTGAATGTGAGACAGGAGTTCAAACTCAGAACCTTGCACATACTAGGTAGGTGCTCTACCACTGCGCTCTGACCCCAGCCCAGTGCATTAGTCTCTGGATTCTATTCCTAGAATCATCCCCGCCCCCGCAAAAGTTTGTGCTTACGATGAGTGAACACAAAATCTCCCAGTTCTGAGGTCAAAGCCGTGTTTTACTTCCCAGTTGTCTCAATTGATTTGTGCCTCAAATAGGCACATAAACAAAAAGGAATTCTATCACCTTTAAGCAGTAGAAAACCATTTCTATCATTCATATTTGGGGATTCTCAAATGCTCAAGCTATACAGAAATGTACATTTGCAGCCATTGTTACCACCAGGAGAGTAACATTGGTCTGGTGGGCATGAGAAGCAAAAGAAAAGACAAAATCTGTAAAGAGGCTAACGAAGGAGAAGCCACTTGGGAGTGTTATGGTCTGTTAGGCATGTTCCCACAGGCTCATATGTTTGAACACTTGGTAGCCAACTGGTAACTCTGTCTGATGGGGTTCTGAAACCTAGCTGGGAGATGTATGTAGGTCACTGGAGGTCAGGCATCTGAGGATTATACCTACCTCTGATCCCAGTCTAAAGTCTCCTACTTCCTGATCTACCAAGATGTGAAACGTTGCTGCCTCATGGTCCCACCACTAAGGAGAGAATCATCCCGGCCACCCTACCTTCCTCACCATGACGGCTGTGCCCTTAAAACCACCAATCCCGGTAAATCCCCCATTGGTTGCTTCTTACCAGGTATTTATTTGGTCAGAGCAACGAGAAAAGTAACTGAACATAGGAGACTACTCCGATGGCCAATGAGAGACAGGCTGTCCTTTAGCCCTTTGGTGAGCTCCTCTGGCAACAGTCACCTGGTCCTGCCAGGTGACTTCACTGGTCATCTTAGCAAGAGCCCCCCCACAGCCATTAAAGGACAATGGTTAAAATACACTTTTCAAATGACAAAATCGTGACTCCTGATTGGTTTATAATATAACAAGAGTACATACCAAAGACCTAACTAACCTATGGTTTGAGGTAGGAACCCATAGCTACACAAATCAGGTTAGAGAGAAATCCAAAAGACAGAAAACTGAAAATACTGAAGAGGATTTGCTAACAGAGACAAGGCAGGCTTCTTCCATGGGAATCAAAGTCAATTTCATGTTTTCCAGGAAACCTCATTTGCCGTCCTATAGACAGGCTTCCCACAACTGGATTTCCTCCATGGCTGAGCTGCAAAGTCTCCAAAGACAAAGACCAATGCAGGCTCCTAAGAAGTGGAGGACCTAGCAAGGGTCTTCTAGACCCTAAGAGCTGTGTTTCTAAAACTCAAAAGACACCAATTAATTTTAAGAGCATAGTGTATTGAATCCAGTCATTCCGACAGGATTCTCTAATGATTTACTGTATATTAGGGTGCACTTTAAAGCTGTGTGTGTAGTTCGGTGTGTATCAGACTCGCCGTATTTCCAGTGGTCGTTGTGGTTAGCAGCCTGGCGACAAGTACCACGAGACACTGCCTCCTCCCAACGAAAGGATACCTGGTCATCATTTTACATATTTAAAAGTCATTCAGATTTTTTTCTGAAAAAAAAAAAGAGTTAAAACAGAAAGGTTTTTTTTTTTTGAGGCTAAACAGGTGTCATTTAAGATACAATCGCATTTTTAATGAAAAAGAAATTATGCTAAGATTGTAGAGAAACAACTTAGGCAAGGCACCTCAAGTCTTGTAATTTCCGTCCTTGGAAAGTGAACACAGGAGGATCAGGGGTTCAAACTCAGCCTTTCTAGGGTGTTTGAGGTCAGACTGGGCTACATGTGACCCTGTCTGTAAAAAACAAAAGAACCTGAGCAGAGATGTGATGCCAACATCTTTGCTGTGGCTCCCCCTGAAGAGGGGAGCTATAGGTGTGGAGTTTTTCTTCTTTTTTAAACTTATCCCCTATAATTTTCCCACAGCAAATAAACCTGCTTCTACAATAAAAAGAAATCAATAAAATGCAATTTTGAAAAGACCACACTTTAAAGCTGCCAAACTGGGGTTTATTTACCTTGAACAAATTTTAATGCAATATCAGGCCACATGCTCCCAGGCCATTTATGTTTCTGGAATGTTCTTTGGGGTTTTTGTTTGTTTTTGGTTTGGTTTGGTTTTTTGAGACAGGGTTTCTCTGTGTAACAGTCCTGGCTGTCCTGGAACTCACTTTGTAGACCAGGCTGGCCTCGATCTCACCGAGATTCATCTGCCTCTGCCTCCCCAGTGTTGGGAATGAAGGCGTACACCACCACATCCCGGCTGGGGGTTATTCTTAAACCTAGGACCATATGAGAAAAAAGGCTTTTCCAATGTTGAAATGTGGGTCATGGCATGAAAATGGAACATTCTCAGGAAGACCTACAGCAACATGGATAAAAGTTACATGTCTTCCTGCTTCCTGCCTTTGACTTCACATAGGTCAAGTAGCCTTTGAAGGCCAATGTCCCATTCTTGGTCACCATCCCCCATGGGTAGGCCATTCTGGTCTGGAGTCTGACCTCTAATCTCATCTGAATTTAAGTGTTAAGCATCCACTCTGGGATTTATTTTATCCCCCCAGAGTCCTGTTCTGTGAATTAAGAGGAAAAAGGACACACCCACAATCCCTCACAGAATCCTAGACCCATGGCAACTCTTTTCTCACCGAGAATCGGTCCTCAAGATCAGGGTTACTGTGCCCTTTAGCACACTGAGCACATCCCAAACTACCATGAATACTGGGAGCTGGACCTGGTGGACCACACATATAATCCCAACACTCGGGGCTGGGGCAGGAGGACTGCGAACTCAAGACCAGTCTGGGCTACATAGTGAGGTCATGTCTCAAAACGAACAGCTTAGTACTTGTATTAGTCCTCGCCTCTCTCACATTAGCCAGCTGGAGGAATGTTTCTCCCACCACAGCAAAAGCAGCTCTCTTCCAGCCTTGTGTCCTGACTACATGAAGTCAATATGAGACTACATGGGACGGAGCTTGGCACACGGAAAGATGTCCTTGGTGTTGGATGCTTGTGTTTTTGTACACAAGAACCCTCTCTATCAAAAGAAAGAAGAGGTGTTGAGAGGGGAGTCTTATGTTTTCCTATGAAGAATGGCACCAAGGCTTCTCTGGTTGTCATCAGAGGGACTTCCTCCGGCAGCAGATGGGAGCAGGTGCGGAAACCCACAGCCGGACATTATGGGGAGAGAGAGTCTAAATTGGAGATCTCCATTGGGTCCCTTCCCTCAGAACTCAGGAAACCCCGCAGAAGAAGGGGAGGAAAGATTGGGGTCAGAGGGAACGGAGGACACCAGGAGAACACAGTCCACTGAATCAACTAAGCAGGACCCAGAGGGGTTCACAGAGACTGAAGCAGCAAGCACATGGCCTGCATGGGTCTGTACCAGGTCCTCTGCATACATGTTATGGCTGTTAGCTTGGTGTTTTTGTGAGACTCCTAACAATGGCAGTGGGTGTGTCTCTGGCTATTTGCCTGCTGTTAGAACTCTATTACTCCTACTGTGTTGCCTTGTTCAGCCTCCAGATGAAGGCTTTTGCCTTGTCTTATTGTATCTTGTTTTGTCCTGTTTGCCTGTCATCCCTTGGAGGAAATAGAAGGGGAATGGCTCTGGGGGAGGAGGGACTGAGAGGAGTGGAGGGAGGAGAAACTGTGGATAGGATATATTGTGTGAGAGAAGAATCTATTTTTCATTAAGAAAAAAAAAAAGAATGGCACCTTGATGTGGGATTCCCTTCTGTATGCTGTGAATGTGTTTTGTTAATGAATAAAGTTGCTTTGGTCCTATAGCAGGGCAGAATAGAGCTAGACAGGAAAACTAAGCTGAATGCTGGGAGAAAGTAGGTGGAGTCAGAGAGACACCATGTAGCCACCGAAGGAGACAGAAGCCGGAACCTTACTGGCAAACCACAAGCTTTGTGGTAAAATATAAAATAATAGGAATGGGTTAACTTAAGATGTAAGAGCTAGCTAAGAATACGCTTAAGCTATTGGCCAAACAGTATTGCAATTAATACAGTTTCTGTGTGATTATTTCGGGTCTGGGCGACTGGGAAATGAACAAACTGCCTCTGCCAACAGCACCTGTGGTTAGTTAACATAATTTTGAATATTTCTGGACAAAGCAAGGTCAATGACATCCTTGAAAGTAGAGTCACACTTTGCACCACCATCAGTCCCTGCCTGGAGGGCAGCTTCTGAATCAGGGGAGAGGTATTCTTCCCCCAGGACACCAGAAAAACAAAGTCACACAAATTTAAGAAACTAATCTCTAGCAAGAAGCAAAGGTAACTCAATAGAAAATGGACAGTCTTTTCAACAAATGGCGCTGGAGCAGATGGGCATACTGATGTAAGAAAAATAAAAGATAGAGACACAGACATTATACCTTTAACACACATTGACAAAAATGGACCAGAAAAGCCAGGTATGGTGGTACATACCTTTAATTCCAGCCTTCAGCAGGCAGAGGCAAGTGGATCTATGTGAATTGAGGCCAGCCTAGTCTACATAGTAAGCTCCAGGACAGTTAAGGGTATATAGAGTAACTCTGTCTAAAACAAACAAGCAAACAAAAACCCACAACTGGATAAACAAGACAAAACGGCCAGAGATGTAACTGTACAGTGTAAAGATAAAGAACTTCAAAGTCAGGCAGACTATTTAGGTGACTATGGGTGGGTGAGTGAGCGAGTATATTAGTTACTTGTGATGTTGCAAAGCACCTGACAGATTTAAGTTAAGGAAAGATGGGGTTTGTTTCACCTCCTAGCTTGAAAATTCAGTAAAGTTGTAGAAGGAGGTAGCTAGCTAGTCATGTTGCTGGGCTGGCTTCATGAGAGTGTCTTTGTTTCTGTCCTCGGTGCTGAAGCAAAATGCCTGACACACCGTGGAAGGAAGAGAGGGCTTACTTGGACTCTGAGCTTGAGGCAATACAGGTTGTCACGAGGGAAGCAGGGACATCAAGAACAGCTTTAGCGGCAGTCCACACTGCATCACACTTCGTCCACACTGCATCCACACTTTATCCACACTGCATCCACACTTCATCCACACTGCATCCACACTTCATCCACACTGCATCCACACTTTATCCACACTGCATCCACACTTCATCCACACTGCATACATACTTTATCCACACTGCATCCACACTTCATTCACTCTTTGTCTATACTACATCCACACTTTGTTCATACTGCATCCACACTGCATCTACACTTCATCCATAGTTCATCCACACTGTATCCCTGCTTTGTCCACACTGCATCCATGCTTCATTCACACTGCATCCACACTTCGTCCACACTTCACTCTTCGTCTACACTGCATACACACTTCATCCACACTGCAGCCACACTTTGTTCATACTGCATCCACACTGCATCTACACTGCATCCACACTTCATTCACTCATCTACACTGCATCCACACTTAGTCCACACTGTATCCATGCTTCGTCCACACTGCATTTACACTTCATCCACACTGTATCCACACTTTGTCCACACTGCATCCACAGCCATGAAAGAGAGAAACAGCCTGTGAACCTCCTCCTTTTTCCAGCCCACGAATGACACCTCCCATATTCAAGACAGGTTTTCACCCAAGTTAAAAATTTTCAGAAACATTCTAGATGTGTTTCCAACATAAGTCTGAATGCATTCAAACTGACAGTGGAGATTAACCAGAGCATTAAACCAATCAAGTAGTAATAGATTCTTTACTGCTTTTTTAAAGAATAAAATTTTATAAACTAATCAGGAGCAGAGGCTGGGCTCTCCAGTGTCGTCAGCCCCCCGGGGTTAATGAGGCAGTGTGCTGTGGGGTGTGACATATATAGGACAAATAGATGCCTACAGCACTCTCTCTTAAGCTCCCCGTTCTCTGCGGTGATCCTAAGAGTTGCTTTCTTGCCCTCATTATTATTCTTGCTTAGTACACAAGTGAATTTTGTTGAGGGAGAAAAAGAGCAGAAAACAAAGCTTCATTATCCTTTTCTGTATAACGTTGGCATTGTGAGACTCAGCGATTCTAGGTTCCTTCTGACTTGAAGAATCTGTGTGCATGGAAGAAATGCAAGTTTCAAGTTGTGGATTTCAAATAAGGGGCTAGAACTGCCAGAATCATCCTGCGGTTCATCCAGGATGCGGATTGCAAGCATTTTGATTGGAAAAGAGGACAAACTTTTCTTTCAAATTTGAATTAAAAAAATAAATACAGTAACTACAATCACACCATAGGCTAGAAGGAATGGCCTTTAATTTCCAGAGTGCTCTCAGCATTCAGACAGTGATGACACACTAGAACTAACTTTGATGTTTTCATCTACACACCCACCTCCAGCCCCTCCGGGGTCCTCTCTCTTATGTCGCCTGTGTCAAGCTGGATGGGTCTCATTTCTCACTGCCCCTGTTTATGGATCTGATTGTCTGTTTGCTGCGTGGCAACTGAATGCAGGAGCTCGCAAACATCAGGCAAGAGCTCGGCCTTGACTCTTCTCATCTCACCCCTGCTCCGTCTCACTCCTACCCCGTCTCTACAGATCTTTAGATCTTCTTCACGCTCTCTGTCTTCTTTCTCCCTCTCTCAATGTCCATTTCTGTTTTCTTGTCCCTGTTTTGGCTCCTGGTCTGTGACAATGACCTAGATACAGAGGTTTGACACTCAGCTCACAGTTATTTTAATGGCTAAATAGAGTTCAAAGTGTTCTCCACATAGGGCTGTTGCTGAGAAATGTGACGGAGTAGGAGGTGAAAAGAGCGGGCTGATGAAGAACCTTTTCCAGGGCATGGAGATTGAGACAGGCTCTTTCTGGGTAGTCTTGGCTGTCCGGAGCTCACTATGAACTAGGCTGGCCTCAAATCCACAGAGATCCACCTTCCTCTGCCTCCCGAGTGCTGGGATTAAAGGTGTGCACCACCATTCCTGGCTTAGTTGAAGAAGAATCTTAACACAGCTAGCTTCTCACTGTCCTGGAGAACCTCTTTCCCAGAAGGAACCAGAGGAGAAACCGTTGAAAAGGGAGGGGCTAGACTGTCCGAGGCCAGTGGAATGTCAGCAAGCTCATTTACTACTTACCGGGGAGAGTCAGCCTCCTGGAGTGGGAGGAGGAGCAAGCGGCAGCAGCAGAGGTTGGCTTTTCCTTCAAGCGGATGTCCTTGGGAATTCTTCTTCTGCTCCTCAGAACAGCGTGACTTTCTGGACAACTTCTCCCCGGAAGCTGAACAGGTAAGAAATGAGTACCGCTACCTCGCTGGGTGGAGCTGTAAGGATGGAATGATGTGTTGTGGACGATCTAACTGACCCTGCTTGCAGCCAGAGTTTAAGTACTTCCTCCTCCTTTCATGACAGTCCCAACATGTTCCTTGTTCTCATTTGTTGTAAGGTTATTTCAAAGCTAGTGCATGTTGACTTGTATCACCTAGTAGCCTTGGGGTTTGCAGGGTCTGGCTCCAATCTTTGCCCATTCCCTCCTCTTCCCATCACCTACATTCACAGATGGTCTTGACTTCGAAGCTTTGGGAGGGTCCTCAACTGTCTCCCAAACACCCCTAGGCTCCCCCATCCACAAGATTATCCTCTTTCATCCTGAACTCTCAGACCCCTGCTCAGAGCCATCCATCAAGTCAACAGCCACATGACACATGGCTCCTCCATTCCATGGTGATGGGTCCGGAACGCGTTTCTCCCTCGTCTGATTTCATCTACTTTATCTGACCTTATATAAGGAGGTCTTTAGTAAGTCACACCAAAATAACCTCTGTGGCTATTATCGTGGAAGTGTCGAATGTTTTTATATCCCTCACGTTGTTCTATAACTTTGAATAAATAATAGTTACGTTGTGAGTGTGTACTATGTATGCCCTTTATACAAATTCCTTCCTGAAATGAATGACGACTCTGGAAGGTACGCGAAGAAGCTAAGGCTCAGGATGGACTCCTTTGCCAAAGTCAGGTATCCATAATGTGATGAGAACAAGGATCCAAATCCAGAGATAGGTGACTCTACGCTCAAATTAAATAAAACGAGAGAGTAAACTAAACAAAATAGCTAAAAGCTAAGTACTGAGGATACCTGAAATCTCAGGTTTGGATGAGATTTTTATCAGCGTTGTAGGCCAACTAGCCTTCAGAAATAAGCAGGCTGAGAAAGCAAGCATTCAAGTACCCGCCCAACTAAATGCTGCAGAAAACGCTTGCTGCCACTAGGGGGCTCCCTCCACCTTAAGCAAAAGGTGTTAAGAAGCTCTTCCTGCTCTGAGCTAACTGGGTGATTAACTACATCTTCCAGAAGCAAGGCATTTTGCAAAAATTTCCCTGGACAACTGGGGAGACCATAGGCAGGGCCCCAAGCTGGAGCACTTTTCACAGACACATACCAGACTTTCTAGGGTTAGAAGTGTTTTGAGGACGGCCCTAAACTTGACTGGAGGTTCTGCCAGGAGAACACAGGACCGAGAGAAGTCAGAAAAACCATTTTTCCTCTCAGAATTGGAGACCGAAGGGAGCAACCCAGCGGCCCTAGATCAGCGGTTCTTAATCTGGGGGCCAAACGAAGAGCATTGGAAAACACAGATGTTTACATTATGATTCATAACAGTAGCAAAATTACTGTTATTAAGTAGCAATGGAATAATTTTATGGTTGATTGGATCACCACAACATGAGGAACTGTATTAAAGGATCGCAGCATTAGGAAGGTTAAAATAAATCATTGCCCTGCATGCACGCTGTGTGATCCTAAATTTATCCAGACTGGATTGCCCAGTGGGACCCCACACTTAGGAGGACTGGGGTTTCATGAGCTGGTGTACATTTTGTTAAAATTCAATGGATCCCGCTCCCTCCAGCCGAAATAATAAAGAACGGTTGTCTTTGAAAATATCCCAGTTTTGAAAAACACCTCAGGAAGGCAGCCGGATTCACACCCACACCACCACTCGTGGAACCAAGGGAAGCCCTGGAAGGAAGCCTCTTCTTCAACAGCAGTTGGAGATCCCCAGGAATCCAAGGTAGGGGTGAGGGGCAGGATTGATGTTGCATTTCAACACGGTTTCACAACACCTTTGGGGCGACATCAAATGAAAAGAGGCAAATTGTAAAGCCATAATTAAGCTGTCACCCCAACTACAGACTAACACGGAGCTCAGGGAAAGGCTTGGGCGTTAGGTTAAGGGAGAGGGGCTCCTCCGGCTCCTTTTACAGGATTGGGTTTTGTTAAATCAAGTGTATACAAAGGTGAAACTGGGCCGGGGGGCGGTGGTAAACATCTGTAATCCCAGCACTCGGGAAGCGGAGGCAGGAGGATCACTACAAGTTCTAGGCTAGCGGGGGCTACAAAACAAGACCCTTAAAACAACAGCCAGGAAATAAAACAAGAATAGGTGACGCTGACGTAAACTGAGTTTAAAACACACACACACACTCCAGAGATTTCATTATCTTTTAAAGGAGATGTCAAAAATAGGGTAGGCAGGCATCTTGAACCTGGGCGCTGCGCTGGAGAAAACTGTAGTCATCCAGAGAACGAACTGTGGGTTAGAGACAACAGAGTGGGCAGATGTGAACCGAGGCGACCCAGAGTGGTCGTTCCCGTGGTCTATGGGAAACAGTTTTCTTGCAACGACCTCTCCAGACTGCAGTCCCGCCAGCGTCAGACTCGGTAGGGCGCTAACCCGGTGGCGCAGGTGGGGACCCGCAGCCTCGGAGAGCTGCCGCCGTCGCATTGTTTCAGCCCCTCGGGTGGGGTCTTGCAGGGGGAGGGGAGGCGGTGTGTCCTCGGGAGCCGCCCCATACCCTCCCAGGGGACCCGTACAGCTGCGCGCCTCAGCGCCCAGGCTTTGTGAAGTGTCGCTAGTTACCATGGGACCGGAAAGGAACGCGGAGAATGGCGCTTAAAGGGCTGGGGGCTGGAGAGGTTCTGGGGCCGTGCCCTCTGTCCCCTCTCGGACCCCGGCCCTGCAACAGGGACTGTCGGGATTTGTAGTCCCAAAGGCGGCGGCCGCGCGAAGGATGCGGGGCGCCGCTGGTCCCGCCTCCCCCTAACCTGCTAGCGCGAGGTGGCGAGGGCTGGGGCGGAGCCCTCGGATCGGTGATTGGCCCAGGCGGATCCCAGCCCCCACCCTCGTCCCCACCCCCCGCTCGCCACTCGGACTCCAGCTCCAAGCGCGCAAGGCGGCCACTGAGCGAGCGCGCTAGCAGCCGCTCCCGCCCAGTGCACCCGCAGCTACCGCGCCGCGGCGAGACCCAGAGACCGACCGACGGACCCGCACAGTCGCAGCATCCTGGAGGAGTGGGTGATGGCGAGGGGAGGGTGGTGGACTTAACCTTCCCGGGCTGGTGCATCCATTCCGCTCTCTCTGTTTCTCCACGAAGCGCACAAAAGGGAGGGAATTGGGATGCGCCTAGGCTCTCCGGGCCGCGGAAAGAGATGTTTAGGATTGGGGCAGCCATCCGGTCTAAGGTGGGACGCTAGTCAGGTTTTTTGTACGTCCACCAAGCTCGGAGTGGTGCCTTGCGGCGCCTTAAAGCGTTGAATGTGTGCTGGAGAGATTTACAAATAACTAGGGTGAGGAGGCGACCGAGTTGAAGGGGTTCACGCCTAGCACCCACTAGTCGCGCTGCCGTAGCTGGTCAACGTACAGTAAATGGCTAAAAGGGTGGGACTACGGGGGAGTGTTTCTCTAGTGACCGACCTGCCCCACGGTATATCCCTGGATCGCCACTGTCCCTGGTACCCACCCACCTCCTAGATGCACGTTCCTTTCGCCCAACCTGGACCAAACCCGCTCGCAGCAGAGCAGAGGCCTTCGAGGCACCTGCGGGAACCACAAAGGGCTCTTGCATCTGCCCAGCCCCTAGCGGCATGGCCCTAGGTCCCTCCGCTGGAGCCCTGTCGCCAAGTCCGCCACGCAGCATCGATCTTGGTGGGTGAGGGACGTCGACGCCCCGGGGTCTGGGAAGCTGGCTGGAGACTAACCGCGAAGGGGACAAACGGGGGTGGAAGCCTGGATTTGAGCAAAAAGAAAATCGGGGAGCTGGGTGGGGACAGGTGATCGAATCTGAGGGAGGTGGCTGTGGCTCGGGAAGGACTGAGAAGTGGGTGGGGAGGGGGGACGGGTCTGAAGCTCCGCGCAGGTGGCGCGGGGCGAGGCTGGTCTGAAGAATGAAGAGGGAAGGAGAGACGAGGGAGGGTGCAGACTTCCCGGGTTCGAGTAGTGTAGTCAGGCGTGGGGAGGGGACTGAGGCTGTGCGGGGGAGGGGTCCTCATGAAGGGGGGGATTCTCCATCGGGGGAGGGGCAGGCAGTTGAGGAGGGGCAGGCAGTTTTCGCCTGAAGACCCTCAGCTCTAGGCCAGTTGCCTATGGCCTAAAACGCTGGCTGGGCGTGGTCCTTGGACTTGGGCAAGGGAGCTCCGGTGGAGGGGCCCCGACGGGGTTGGGCTGGCTCGGCTAGGAGCTTTGTTTCTAAGCTTGGAATAACCCATGGGGACTCGTTTAGAATTTTATGATAATCCGCAGCGCCCCCCGGCACACCCTGTTCGCGTTTAGCTGAAAGGCTTTGCCCAGCGGCAGATGCTGCCCGGGAGGTGGATGGAGGGGGTTCGTCTCCCGCCCCTGAGACCCCGAGAACAATAGCCTGCATATGTCCACCCGTCGTCGAAGCAAGGCCCCCCGCCCTAGAATTCAAGTGTGAGGTGCTCTGGTGCAGAAAACGCTCTCTGAGAAACCTCAGAGCACGTGCTGTCTCTGGGGTTTGCCTTAGGGCACCTGGCACACTTGTAAATTCTGAGTGGGAGTCGCATGTGTCCCCCGGGCTGTGGAGCCTGGGGACAGCCGCCGCCCCCGGTTTCTAGTGTCGCTCCGGCTGCCACGTCTCTGTCCCCGCCACACGCGATTGACGACTTTAGATAGTGGCGCGGAGCAGCAGCATGGCAGAGATGCAAATCCCAGAGGCCGAAGGTCGCCCTGGTGCAAAACAGGCTTTGTTTGCCCAGACCGCCTGAGCCCAAGTCTGGGGACTGCTGTGCTTCCTAAATGAGCCCTCAGGGCTGGTGAAGTTGGGGTAAATTGGGGAGAAACCTTAAGGTGGGGGTTACACGTCAAGGGTGCGGCTCTTGGGTTTTAGAACTTGCCGTGAGGGACTCAAAGCTTCCCTTTGCAGGTGACCACACCCAAGCGAGGGCATCCTTCGCAGATTACACGCATATTGTCTCCTGACCTAAGAGATGGCTATGGTATATAGGTAGTGGCTGCTTGCCCATAGGAAAGTTGATGAGCAGAGAGTAAACACATGTCCAGGTCTTCAGTCTAAACGCCCTCTCTATTGCTGGCAGGCTAAACACCTTGCCTGTCGGCTGTAGCGCCCTGACATGCGAACTAACAGCCAAAAGCCTGAATTCTGTTATTTGTAGTTTTAATTCTGTGACTGATAAGCTAAAGTGAATCTTAGACATAACATTCAATTATTACTGACTTGCAAAAAACAAAAAGTGAACCAGACATGTTTTTATTGCGGGATTGGAAAACTAAATGACAAGACAGAACCTACGTTATCTAGATTTGCCATCAAATTAACTGGTGGGCCGTTTGGCTCTCCTAACCCAGCCTTGAAACCTGGGGGTTTTCATTCCCAGCCAGTCTGTGAATTAAAGTATTCTATGACAGTGGAAGTGGATGGTCACCCACTTCCAGGCCATTTGAAACCCCAACAAGCTAACTAAGTCTGGGCTTGTTGGTTTTAAAAGGTGATGATTTGAGATGGTGCATCTTGGAATTTACAGCTAGTCTCCAAAAGCTAGCTGGGATGCTGCTTGCTGAATTATTTTTTACTGTAGTTTCATTAAATCTTACACACATCCATATGTATTTATATCTGAATACATTCATCCCAGCATGTAAAAACTAGAATTTTAACATTACAAACCCATAAAGCTGACAATAGAGAGTTTTTATTGTGAAAGAAATGGTTTTTTTTTCTCTCTTCCCAAAAGGAAAACATTTTGAAAGGGACCGTTTTGTTGGTTTGCTCTGTTTGTTACAAACCTGTGAATTTGGGGGTTTGTTTTGGTTTGGTTTTTTAGAGGCAGTTTAGCCCAAACTGGCTTCAAACTTGCAGCAATTCTCCAGACTCCCTAGTGCCACAATCATAAACATGAGTCACCATGTTGGGCAATCCTATGGATTTCTCAAGAAAGCTGATTCTATGAGAATATCCAGCACCACCCTCAGGAAGGGGAATGGTGGCTAAGGAGTGCCTGTGTGTTAAGCTGGCTTCTGCAAGAAAGAGAGGGAGAAAGCACACACACCCTAGCCGCCCTAGCTCCCCATCCCACACCCCCGCTTCTGCTGGGGCTGCTCCATAGGAAAGCCCTAGAACATAGAACCCGGGAAGAACAGAGACAGGCGGCCCCAGAAGAGGACTTCTAGGGTGCCATTCTTAACTCTCATTTCCATTAACCAGGGCCTTCAGTTAAGTACACAATTTTGTAGTTGACCCAGGGACTCCAGGAGTTTTCAGCGTGGCCTCTAGGCCACTGTGGTGTTAGCCTGTGTGGTTGCTTGACTGCTGTGTGCTGCATGCTTCTATCTCTGGAAACAATTCGCACGCAAGGTGGAGTTACACAGCCGACCAAGATTAAAATTAGCCTTCGGAACCTGGAGTAGCCTTCATTTGTGATATCTTCACCTCTCTCCATCTCCACGCTCCTTCTGCCTCCTCTGAGCAGGATTTCAGATGCTGGGCGCCAAGGGCAAATCTCCAAGGCAAAGGCAAACTATTTTTTCTGAGATATTTTTCTTTTTAAGTAGAACGTAGAAAAGTAGTAAGGGGTGGCAAGCTGGAATTGTACGACTAGAGTATCTGAGAACCTGTCTATCTTTCTCATATAAAAATAACTTCCAAGGTTCTGATAGGATCTTGGTATCTTCCCCACCTCTATAAACCTCAGTTTCAGAAAAGAATAAGTTTATTATAGACCCATCGTACGGAATGCCTTGTCAATGTGAAGTACTGTAGAAAGAAATTGGTGCCATATGACAGCAAATAAGTGTATTTCACTATCATTTATTTATTTATTATTGATTTTTTTGAGACAGGGTTTCTCTGTAGCTTTGGAGCCTGTCCTGGAACTCACTCTGTAAACCAGGCTGACCTCGAACTCATGTAGATCTGCTTGTCTCTGCCACCCAAGTGCTGGGATTAAAGGTGTGTGCTACTACTGCCTGGCTCTTTTTTTTTTTTTTAAGAAAGCAGATATTTGATTTATTGCACTGCTTGTGAGTAAATAAGAACTCATTTAAGAGTGCTTCAACATTTTTACAGGAAGACAAAGGTTGAAATGCTGAGGTATGAATGTTATGGACTTTGATATGTGTGTATGAAAATAAATCATACTGTCAGTTTAGCAAAATAAATTCAGGAAAGTATGTTTGTGATTTGTCCCATTTCAGTCTTTGATGCTTATCTTATTTAAAATAAATTGGCCAACCCTTAGCATCACTAGTGCCTATAAAAAACTGCTGTCAATCCTTTGTCCCCTTATTCCTTCCATATTATAGGCCTGTACTTAAAATTCAGGCTCAGAGATGATGGGAGAACAGACCCTTGGCCCACTGCTGTTTTCTATCTGCCTAACCTTAGGTGAGTTGTCTTTCAGATACAGTAAATGTAGTTAGTTGATGGGTGCAGCGTGCACCAGAAGATGGGATGATTTAATAGGTGTGTAGATCAGAGAGCATTGGCTAGTACCTAACAAGTGGCCAATAAAAATGATGTCACTACCACCACCATCACATTCTCCCCCATAACCTATGCCCACATAGCAACATTTTGAAGCCTTGTCTGGTCTTTTATTCCCCAGGACAGGCTTCTGCCTTGTGACTTTCACTAGTGGGAATCCAGAGTGCAGTTAGTACTCCTCTTTGAAGCCCCACCCTCAAAAATAGCAGGAATAACATGACTTTAACACACAACTGTTTTGAGCAGCTGAGAACCTGGAGAGTTTAAGAAGGTTCCAGAAGTGCACAGATTTCAGGTTTGGTGAATCGCCCCTATGTATGGGGTTAGCCTGTTGTCTTACCCTCCCATACCATCCAAAGGAGCAATCAAGTTCCTGAGGGATATTGTCCCCAGGAGGTAGGAGGAGTGACCATGCTTAGTTAATGGTAAAATGTTGGGGATAAAATAGCTCTGAGTTTCCAGCTAAGAAATATAGATCCTGGGAATGAGGAGAGGGTTCAGTCAGTAAAGTGCTTACTGGGCAGGCATGAAGGCCTTATTTGGGGTCCATGTAAAAGCTAGATGTAGTTTGTAATGTGGGGAGACAGAGATGGGTTGGCTCTCATTGGCCAACTGTGTTCAATGGAACTCTGTCTCAGACAATAAGATAGAAAACCATTGAAGAAGATACTCAACAGTGACCATTGGTCTCCCATTTACCCCCATGCATAATCACCTAAAGTGTATGTGTTCACATCCGCACAAACGTGCATACACACACATGCGTGCCCATGTAAAGAAATAAAGATCTCAGAATTGTTGACTTTCCAAACACATTCAAAGCATTTTCTCTATTCAGGAGTAGATCCCATGGTTTCAAAGCATTTTCTCTATTCAGGAGTAGATCCATCTCATTACCATCTTATGGATGAGACCCAAGAAATTCAAAGGATCTCTCACCCAGAGACAGAAGTAGTAGTCTGTGCTCAAATCCCAGGAGTCTGCTTGGGATCTAGCACATCTGGTCATTCGTAGGGAAGGCTGGCGGGCTAGAAATATGGAAGGAAGCTGATGGTCCAGTTGTAAGCTAAAATCGCTTCTTGGTTTTCCCTGGGGATGTCAGCCTGGTTTTTTCTTTATTAAGCTGATTAGAGATGAACAGTGTTCACACTATTGAGGAAAGTCTCAAAGTCTTTGCTTATAGCCAACTGATGGCCGGCGAGCACATCCTCAGCATCCATTCTGAAGTGATGAACTCAGTACTAGGACAGGGTAGCCTAATCAAGGTGACACAAAATCTGCACATTCTGTGCGCTTAAACTGAAAAAAGTCCTAGCTGGGTATAAGGGTTATAGTGAACTAAAGAATTTTCATGGGTACTGTGGCACACCTATAATCACAGCAATTAGTAGGTAGAGATAAAAGAATCAGGAGTTAAGGCAGTGTACCAGATTCAAGGCTAGCCTCGGCTACATGAGCCCTTATCTCACAAATAAATAAATAAACAAACTAAAAATTGGGCCCGGAGAGATCACTAGTGGCTAAAAGTGCTTATTACTCTTGCAGAGAAGTGGAGATTGATTCTAAGCACCCACATTGGGCGGCTTACAATTACATGCCACCCCAGCTCCAGGGGATTGAATGTCTTTGCTTGGCCTCCAACAACATCGAAATGCACACACATACAAATAAAAATAAAATATATTTTTAAAGAAAGTCAAAAATAGATGTAACGAATTGAGTGGTAGGCCCTGAAATTACCCAGAAGTATGTCTCACCATGTTTAAAATGCAATTTGTTCCTCTTTTCTCCTTGTTTTCAACACAAACTACTGCTCAGACTTAAGCACATAACGGCTGATACTGGAAGAGCAACTGGCTGACCGATTTAGATAATATTTCATGGAATTTTTCCAGCCATTGAGACCTCTGGCTCCTCATTTAAATTTACAATCATTTGAGCTAAGTGAAGTTAAGATTTTCTGAATGGCCAGTTTCTCATAGGGAGGAAAAAAAGAGCATTTCTGCATTCTGAATTGAGCATTGTCACTTCCCACCCCCTGACATCTGTCCATTTTCCTTGGCTTGGCACAGCGTTTGGAGTCTGTCACTGCATTAGTTGTGTGTGGATGTGTGTCCCCACATATTATCAGTGCCCAGCACTCAGTCACGCCATCCTTGTGTCACACCAGGGTCCATTTCCAGGTTGCCCCTTTGTTGATTTCAAATCCGCCATTGGCTTGCATGGGTTTCTCCAGGCCTGGGGTCTTTATTCTCTCTCCTTTTGTCTGGTCCTGTCCTTCCCTTTGTCCTTCCTCAGAGCAAGGCCCTCCATTGATTCTGAAGCTGCCTCCTTTCTCGTTTTTACTAGTTCAGACTTCTGTCTGAGTGGATTGATTTGCCTGTTCTGTTATACAACCCGAATGCCACCTCGTATTTTAAAATCAAACAGCTGCCTCTAGCATGTGCAGATTCCGTCCCATCTGAGAGATGTTACATGGGCTGGCTTAGGTTTGCCAAGTTCCCACGTGGCAAAGCATATTCGTAAAATGGCAACTTGGGGAGAGATAGGCAGAGTGGCTGAGGATGTATTTGAAATATGTGGGCACTGAGATTATAGCTCAATGGTAGAGTGCTTGTCCAGCATACAAAAGGCTCTGATTCAAGTTCTAGTAGCCCCCTCCCCCGCCCAAATGGTTTTCAAATGGTTTATGGTCCATTGAGACAGCCCAGCAGGTAAAGGCACTTGCTACCAAGCCTGACAACCTGAATTCAATCTCTGGAACCCACATGGTCATGCCTTGTCATGCATGTCCCCCCACCCCAATAAATAAACGTCAAAAAAGAAAAAAATATGTATGAATGCTTGCTTATGTGTGTAGATATTTTGATGCCAGACCTTGTGCATGCTTGGCAAGTGCACAACCACTGAGCTGTACTTCCAGGCGTGTGCATGCACTTGCACACACAACTTTTTAGTGAAACCTAATAGATGCTCAGAAAAACACCTAAGTGTATAGCTTGATGATTTTTGCAAGCTAAACATAACATCATATAATAATCATCTTCAAAGGGTTAGATGACCAAATACATAGTCAAAAATCCCTGTGCCTGCTTGCAGTTATTAACATTTCTCCCAAGGTAACCAGATACTCTTCTGACTTTCTTTTTAACTTTTTTTTTCCTCTTTGACTTATCTTTATATTTTTATTGATTTTTATTGAGCTCTACATTTTTCTCTGCTCCCCTCCCTGCCTCTCCCCTTCCCCTCAACCCTCTCCCAAGGGCCCCATGCTCCTTTTTTTAACTTTTAAAATTGTGTGTGTGTGTGTGTGTGTTTGTGTGTGCATTTTAGTACACCGGCACAATCAAATGACAATCCATGGGGTTAGTTTTCTCCTTCCACTTTGTGGGTCCTTGGGATGGAACTCGGGTTGTGAGCCTTAGTATCAGGGACCTTTATGTCATTAGTCATCCCACTGACCCCAAATTCTTTATCTTTGAGCAAAAAAGTAACACCTTCAACTGTGTCTCTTGAGTCCACAGTAGCCTGTCAGGGGGGTATGATTTCATCCATAGTAACTGATAGGAGTTTTCTTTTTGTTTTTAAGATAGGGCATCACTATGTCGCCCTGGCTGGTCTGGAACTTGCTGTGTAGTCCAGGCTGGCCTTGAACCCAGAGACTCACCTGCCTCTGCCTCCTAAGTGCTGGGATTAAAGGTGTGTATCCCTGGGCCCGGCAATGATTCTTAAATATAGGAAGTTATAGGTACATGTCAGTTTCTTTACTTGATCAACTTCACAAATGTGTGTGATTAGAGATTTTTCTTTTCAGTACCAGAGCGGGAACCCAGTGCTTTGTGCAGGCTTGGCCAGGGCTCCGCCCCTGAACTTCCTTCTCAGAGAATGCATCCTAGACAGCCTGGTTGGCAAGTTGGTCATCACAGAGTTTGTGAGAAAGTTGGCATAAAATTGTCTGGGGTGGCGCTGGAGAGATGGCTCAGTAGTCGAGAGCACTGGTTGCTCTTCTGGGGGATCTCAGTTAAATTCCCAGCACCCACATGGTAGCTCACATGTGTAACTCCAGTTCCAGGGGGTCTTATGCTCTCTTCTGGCCTCCACAGGTACTTCATGCTTGTGGCACAATAACATACATATATAAAAAAAACTCATACATATAAAAATAAGTAATAAAACTTTAAAAAAATTATCTGAGGTAACCAGTCAAGACCTGTGATAAGAATTTAGGAAGGCAGAGGACCCGAAGAAAAAGCTGTTTTTTATCAGTAAGTTCTCGCTAATGATGCTTTCTCTATTAGCAGGTAGTGCCTAGAATTGGCCACTGAGAGAGAACTGATCTCCCTGCTGTGAGAGAGGAGACAGCTCTGGACTTGAGGTCATTCACAGCGTCTGAGAAGACAGTGCCCACAGTCAGGAGCAGGAATGAATGCTCGTGCAGCCTGGCGAGTTAAGCTTAGTGTAGTTCGACCTTCTTGCCTGACTGTCTTGGGCCGCCAACCCTCAAAGAATGGCATGGAGACTTATTAATTATGAAAGCTTGGCCTTTAGGCTTATTCCCAACTAGCTCTTATAATTTAAATTAACCTGTTTATATTAATCTATGCTCTGTCACATGACTTGGTTACCTCTCCTCTGTACCATTTGTCTGACTTCCTCAGTGTCTTGCTGGCATCTTGAGCCCCTAGATTGATTCATCCTGAGTTCCTCTCTCTCCCTGGAAGTCCTGCCTTTTTTTCTCCTGCCTAGCTATTGGCCATTCAGCTCTCTATTAAACCAGTCACAGTGACACATCTTCACACAGTGTAAACAACTAATCTGCAACAGCTTAGAAATTCGGCGTTTGAATGAGAACTTGGCTTTCCTCAGCTAATACTTGAAGTGGACTTGAACTTCCTCTCTCAGGACTGCCTGTATTTGCTGAGTGCCTACAACAGGCCCTGATCCCCAGGAAGGAGCTAGCACGTGGGGAAGAGAAATGGGGCCTGCTCATTCATCTCCCTAAGCCTGTTTCCTTTGTGAACTGAGGGACTGTCTTCACAGGTTTGGTGAGGGGCAGTTGGGATGAGGTACTCAGCCAGAGGGGCGTTGTAAGTGGAGCTAATGATACTATCTAGGTAGTAAGTTGGGGAAGTTGAACTGTGTAAAGATGTAGGTGCATAATGACAGAGGGTCAGGGTGGAGCTGGGAGAAAGAACCTACTAGAAGCATGGTGATCATGGCCAGCACTCTGTGGTATTGCTCTTTTCACTATGCACAACCCATCCCAGAAGTTGCTTCAGTTAGTTCTGTGTTGCTCTTGCTGTGTTTTGTTTGAGTGAACTTGAGGGATCCTAAGTCCTCTTTTTGGCAAAGCTCCGTGTGCCATCTGGCCCATGGTCTTTGAGGTTTCTCTCCACCCAGGAAGGAGGCGTCTCTTTCCCCTACTCTCTGCCTCCAGAGGCATCTTCCTCAGAAACCCATCCGGGGAGCCCTTTCCCACATGCTGCATGGAGGAGGGAGGTCCGTTATGTTCCTCCTAAGCCTGTCACCTGAGTCAGCCCACTGCATGCTTCGGTGTCAATTCTGCTCAGTCACAGCCATGTGCCCCAGTGCCTTTGCCACGACTAACTCTGGGCTCCAGTTTGACCCCATGAAACAGCTCTCGGTTCTTGGCCCCCATCACACTGTTGCTGTCCAGTCATTGATCAGGGATGGTGTTGCCCCCAGTCCTCTTTCTCGATGCCCTCCTGAGAAACCTGACCCCTCCCCACCCCTCACTCTTCATTCTACCATGGAGGAACATCCCAGCCTGAGAGCCCATTTTTCCTAGGGCAGCCTGAAGTTCCATACTTACCTATTACTGCTTCAAAGTTTGCCCTGGGTAGCCAAGAGAAAGCTGACACCCTTGGAGCCAGGGCCTGGCCTCGAGCAGCAGTATATTGAAAGGCTGTTCTATTAGCTTCAGTTAGATATGATCTGGATGCCATAAAGTTGTCCTGTGTGCAGCTGTGTCCATGGGGTTCGGTATGTTCTCAGAGGGGCACACGTGCCACCATGTTGTAATATTAGAATACTTTCATTGCCCAGGAAGAAGCCCCAGACCCAACAGCATTTGGGCCAGTCGCTCCCCAGTTCCCCCGTGCATTTCTTCTCTGCATCTTCTCCCCTAGCAACCATTCAGCTACCCCTGTCTGTGTGATTTGCCCATACTGGGTATTTCATACAAATGGAACCCTATAGAACTTGGCCTTTTATGACCAGTGAAGCCCCATGTTCCAGTCACTTAAAAAAAAAAAAAAAAAACAGTAACATGATGTCTTCACTCTAGTTCACAATATGCTTTTTTTTTTTTTTGCTTTAATAGACTAAAAGCATTTGGGAAAGTGCACACTGTTAAATAGTTGCCCACCAAGCATAATAAGCCTACTGTAGCTCAGTGGCTCAGGGCTCGTCTGTCATGTGTGAGGCCCTAGGTTCAGTCCAAAGAAAAGAAGATGAAGAGAAGACCCTGGTTATCTGGCGCCACACTCTGAAAAGGACAGCTCACAGAACATCTAGACCTTTCTGTCCAGAGCAGGATCCAATCCCACAGTAGAATTCTTCTTTAGGTAGGTGGGGACGATGGCCGACATCTGAGTATCTCAGAAAGGAGAAGGGGATTGTGATGTTTCCATCACTGTGGCAAACCCCGAGGAAACAGATTGGAGAGGGAAGGATTTGCTTTGGCTCACGGTTTCAGAGGGTTCATGGTGGGCTGGCTCCATTTGCCAGGCTTGCGGTGAGACAGAATATCATGGCAACACGACCTCAGGCAGGGGAAGCTGCTCACCTCCACAGAGCAACAGAGAACATAGGAAGGGCGTGGATAAGAGCGTCCACTAAGGGCATGCTCCCAGTGGTCCTCTTCCTCCAACCAGGCCCACCTACTCATCTCCACCCCCTTCCACCAATAATGCCATCAGATTATGAACCCATGCGTAAATGTATCCACTGATACACAATCACTTCTCTGAATTCATTGCTCGGGACCCAAATCTTCAACAACTGAACCTCTTGCAGAGAACACTTCATATCCAAATGGTGACGAAGTGGATGTGGAGGGGCCAGCTGGAGGATGCACAGCTTTCTTCTGTGTAGACACTGGCAGTGTGTACAAATAGCTAATGCAATGCACTGCTATCGGGCTGGCACCGAGAGAACCTTCTTGACTGCAGGGATCCAGCGTGCAGCTTCATTGAACTGGGGTTGGGGTGGGTTTTGTAGGGCAGGGGCTCCAGGCAAAGGGATAGGTGTGAGGCGCCCACAGATCTGAGGAGCTGGTGGGATCAGCGTGGCTGGGAAAGGGGACTTGAACAGCAGAGAGAGGGAAACAGAAGAGAGTGGTTAAGGCAGCTAAGACCACGCCATTGCATTTTCATTTTCTTTTCTTGGCTCTTCCTTACTGGCATCTGTCGGCTTTCCAGAGAGTCCAAACCTGCTAGACCAGAGGAGTGGGCTCTAGACATGGGTCATGAGCAGCCCTTGGCTTCACCTCTATTAATTTACATGAAATTATTTAATTTATTTTAAAGCTCAGTAGTTGCCCTGAGTCTCTAGACTTTCCTCAGAAAGTACCTTCTTTTTTTCTGTGAATTAAACTCACTGACAATGCCTGGACATGTTTGGAAAATATCTCTAGTTGTCCGTGTATGTTTAAGAAGATCCTGTGCATACATGCAATGTGTTTATTTCCTATAGACTTGGTTTAAAATAGCATCACACATTTGTCTTCCCCTTGGGAACCTTTGTTAGGTCTTTTGTGCTCCAAAAGCTAACACACAGCATGAAGCAAGTGGCCTGTCCTTGACTATAGAATCTTGTTCCAGTTAAGATGTAGTGATTTTGTGTTGTTTTACACTTAGGCTGACATTGGGGTCACCAGAGCATATTTTTTGATATACAAATTATATCATCATGGGTATGGACCACAAAAAAGACCCTGTTTGGAAAAAGAGAGTCCAGAGCCTGAAAATGTAGTTTATGGTTTCTTATGTTCAAAGCTAAGCAGTTGTCAATGACTAAATGTTTATAAGGACCCAGTGCCAAGTATTATCACCCACGTTATCACTGAGATTTCTGTAACACAGTCCTCTGTCCCCTCCCAGTCACTCCAGTCTGAAATGCTGGCAGTCATGAGATTCTTGAAGGCAGGGATCCCATAGTACCCATTTTGAACCCTGCCATCAAGGATATTGAGGGCCACCATGTGTGTCCTTGTGCTTAGATCTTGCCTTGCCATGTTTATTAATCATGTGTGTGTTGTGGGTCAAGCCACTTAACCTTTCTGAACATGATGAGCCTCACGTTGCAGGGTTGCAATGAGAACTAGAAATTAAGTATCGTTAGCTAGCTCTTTGTAGCGGCAGGCTCTCCATCCTGAGATTCAACCAAGTGTGGACTGGAAAATATCGGGGAAAAATTTACATCTGTATCCAATCAACTTGTACAGACGTCACTTTTGTTTCCTACAACATAACAACTGCTTGGTGGTGTTAGAATTATATTAAAGAATTATAAATAACCTAGAGAATACTTACTTTATGTATTTATTTAGTGTGGGAGGGTAAGGGGTTGTTAGTGTGCCTGTGGAGGTCAGAGGACAACTTGCAGGAGTTGGCTCTCTTCATCCACCATGTGGATCTGAGTGATTGAACTCAGGTTGTCAGCCCTACCAGCAAGCACCTTTCCCTGGCGAGTTATCTTGCCAGCCAGAGAATGTCTAAAGTATGCAGAAGAATGTGTAAGCATGCTCTAGAAATATGTGCCATTTGTTAATGAGCTCCTTGAGCATCTTTCGGTTTTAGCATCTTGGAAAAGGGGGATCCTGGAACCAGCCCTTTTCAGAGATGACCGCATGTAAAACATACAGTCTGTGCTCAGCATGTAGCATTGCTGAGCAAAATTGAAAAGGCTTTCAAAGGTGAGTAGTGAAACAACCAAACACAGCTGAAAGAAAATGCCATGGGAAAGGAAGAAAGCAAGAAGGCAGTGAATTGCTCTCGGGTAGCCGCCGTCAGCAGTGTGCTGACTGTCTTTGATGCACCCATTATACAAATGCACACATTCACGTCCCTTCTAGGTTTTGTTTTTTAAGATTTGTTTTTATTTTTAAATTATGTATATATTCCTGTGTTTGTGCATGTGACCACAGGTACCAGCGGAGGCCAGAAGAGGGTGTTGGACCCCCTGGAACTGAAATTACAGGGGGTTGTGAGCCACCTCATGTGGGTGCTGGGAACCAAACTCAGGTTCTCTGCAAGCTCAGTACATGCTCTTAACTGCTGAGCCATGTCTTCAGTCCCGGGTCCATTGTTTTAATGGTTGTCATCTTTCTTTTAAAGAGGGGGGGGAGAGAGAGGAGAGAGAGACTTTTCTCTTTTGACCACTAAACATTACCACCCACCCTGAAGTAACCAGTGGAGTGTCTCAGGTCCTATTCACGCCATGCACATGCCGATTATGTACATATAGGCAGGGAGGGAGATAATTTTTGTCATTGTTCATTTGTGAAAGTGAACAGTTTGCATCTGTGTGCAGATATCACAAGTGTCTGCATTGGGTTTCCAGTTTAGTGGAATACACGTCTGCAACCTGCCTGGTCTGGCAGAGCTCTTGCTTACATATGTGACATTCAGAGGAATGGGGACCGCTGCAGCTTATCCTACCGCTGCCCACCGATGGGCATCCTGCCTGCTTCCAGTTGTTTCTGTTCGACTACAAGCAGTGTTGGTGTGGCCGTTCCCGTGCCTGTCTCCTCAGGTTCCGATGTCTTCATTTCTGTGCTTAAAGGCCTAGCAGTAGAGCCATGGGGCTTCCAGAAATCTTAATAGAGATCTTTCCAGACTTCTCCAGAAAGGTGTCACACTACAGTCTCCGCCCGCAGTGTCTGAGACTGTGCTCATGGCAAACCCACACTCTCAATGCCTGCCACTGTCGGAGTCACCCATTGCTCCGTCCACTTGCATGCCCTTGGCCGCTGTAAAGGCGAGCAAGATGTTAGGTTTGCTCCGTCGTGCATTGCATCGCGCCCTTTCTCTTGTTTACACACGCTGTTCCCATCAGTATTTGAGAGCCCAGGGTTGTCACATGGACAGCACATGTTTTCCCAGCCATTTAACTGTTTATTTAGTGGCTGATTTCTGCGGCACTGTCTCGGTTTCTTTTCCTGAGGCTGTGATTGGGGAAATGTTATGGCACAGTTCAAGGTACGGAAGTCAAGGCTGCTGGAACTTGAAGTAGCTGGTCGCATCCCAGCTGTCGTCAGAAGTGAGTGATAAATGCGTGTGTGCTGTTCAGTTTCTTTTCCCACCCAGGGAAATGCAGCCACCTGCAGAGAGAACCAGGCCTCCCACCTCAGTCAACGCAGGGCTCTTAACCTGTGGTTCAAAGGGAGCACATATCTTATATCCTGCATATCAGATATTTACATTACGATTCATAACTAGCAAAATTACAGTTATGGAGTAGCTACGAAAGTAATTTTATGCTTGGGGCGCACAATACAACATGAAGTGTATTAAACGGTTGCAGCGTTAGGAAGGTTGAGAACCACTGCTCTAGACTGTCAAGTGGACAGTTAGAGGCATCTTTTACTTCATCAAGTTAATTGTGCAGGGTATCACAAAGCTGCCCTGTCCTTGGTGGCTTAGGTTTCCAGATTCAGATAGAAAGTCTCCTCTGCTCCTTGGTTGGGTGTGTCATTTCATGAATCATCCAACATCTAGTATTTGTATTGTTTAGTGTTTTACTTTCAGATAAAGTCCAGATTAGGTGACCGACACGGTGTGTACTATAAGGTGGGATGCACACTTAATATTCTTTGTGAAAGATAACCAGTTATGCCATCGTTGGCTGCACGAGTCATTTCCCTCATTGATGTGAAATGTCGCTTCTCTTAGAGTTCTTTGGAATCCGTTGCTAAGCACTGTGTTCCCTGCTCATGTGTTTGTCTAATCAAATGCTGAAGCCTCAGCTCTAACCACAGTGATTTGGTAGAGCGTATTTTAATATTATTCACTAAGGTAGGAGTCTGTAACTGTTGCCCATCTTAAAGGTGCAGTCCATGGATGATTTAGGAATATGTAGCCGTATGACTGAAGAGGATGGCTCAACATTCCAGAGGGCTAGGGTTTGATTGGCAGCACCCACACGGCAGCTCACAACTGTCTGATACCCTTACATGGACACACATGCAGACAAAACACCAGTGTATATAAAATAAATCGTTCAAAACCAAGAACTGTGCAGCCACGATAGTGAGGAAACCTTCTATGACTGGAGGAATCCTTTAGCAATTTGCCATCACTTCTCTTCCCATCCCCAGTCCTAAGGAAACCGCCCGTCAAGACAGAGCCAAGTCGAGAAGATGCTCTCTTAGAGGTGTGCTCTCTCTGGACCGGACCGGTCCTAGTGCTTTTCTTCTTTATTCTTAAGTGGTTTTTTAAAATGTTTTTCTCTACTGCAAATACAGCGTTTTCCCATTTTTCTGCTACCTACTTGCTAGGAAAATTACCTACTGTATTTACTTTATTTGACTATTAAGATAATTTTACTAATAAAATATTAAGCCTTTTTTTAAAAAAAGATTTATTTTATTTTATGTGCCTAAGTGTTGGCCTGCATGTATGTATATGAGCCACGTATATGCCTAGTTCCTGAGGAGGCAAAAAAAGAGCATTGGATTTCCTAGAACTGGAGTTGCAAAAGGTTATGCGCCACCATATAGGTGCTAGGAATCAAACCTGAGTCCTCTGGAAGAGCAGCCAGTCCTCTTAGCCACTGAACCATCTCTCCAGACCCATGCTATTGGTTTTTTAACTATGTAGTTGTAATTCATTTCATGTTTATTCTGAGAATGGAGGCCATTTACTACTGCTTGCGGAAGTGACCCTCTACTCATTGAAGATGATGTCTTGCTGCTAGGGACAATCAGGGCGAGGGTGACTTTCACTGAGTCGAGGACACTGGGACCAGAGCCAAGTGGAGGCAGAATTTTGTGGGGGCCAGTGAGATACCAAAGTAGAAATTTCTAGCCGATTGGTGGTGGTGCACGCCTTTAATCCCAGCACTTGGGAGGCAGAGGCAGGCGGATCTCTATGAGTTGGAGGCCAGCCTGGTCTACAAGACCTAGTTCCAGGACAGGCTCCAAAGCCACAGAGAAACCCGTCTCGAAAAAAAAAAAACAAAAAACAAAAACAAACAAACAACCCCCCCCAAAAAAAAACCAAAGTAGAAATTTCCAGAAGGCCAGTGGTTCTCACTCAACCTGTGGGTTGCAACCCCTTTGTGGTCATGTATCGGATATCTGGAGTATCAGATATTTACATTATGATTCATAACAGTAGCATAATTACAGTTGTGAAGTAGCAACGAAATAATTTTATGGTTGGGAGGTCACCGCAACATGAGGAACTGTATTAAAGGGTCGCAGCATTAGGAAGGATGAGAACCCCTGCAATAGGGCATTTGGTGTGCAAGTTCGTTGTTAAATAAGTGTACAAGAGGGGATAAGTAACTGGTCGGGGAATTTGACGGCTGTGGCACAGATTTCTTTACTTGTGTTTTTGTGCCACTTCCCTCCCCCACCCCCTAGCCAGGGCTTTTGCTGACTGCACAACCACGTTACTGTAAAAAGGCCTTCAAGAGCAAATAGTGAAAGTGAGACTGTGTCCCACTGCAACAGCTCCCCATGTATAATAATATGCTGTATAGATTACATAGATATATATGTGTTTTTGAGACAGGGTCCCATGTCACCTGGGCTGGCCTCAGACTCGCTACATAGCCTAGGATGACCTTGAACTTTTGATCCTCTTGCCCCACTTCCTCTGAGTGTTAGTAATATAGGCCTGTGTCACCAGCCCTGGTTTTATGCAGTTCTGAGGGTCAAACCCAGGGCTTTCTGCGTTCACTCTATCCGCTGAGCCACATCCCCAGTTTTCCAACTTTTTCTTTTTATAACTAAGACGTTTTAGTTAGCATTCAAAACCATGCTTCCGCTCTGACATTTTCATATTTATATACCGTTGAGCTCTGCTCATATCATATTTGTCTCTATTACTCTCCCTTGTTTCTCCTTTCCCTCGTTTTCATGGTGTGTGTGTGGGGGGGGGTGTGTG